>MTSL01000178.1:54024-127450 GCA_002794465.1 Paramicrosporidium saccamoebae | reverse complement strand
TCTCAATTCTCAATTCTCAACTCCCAATTCTCAATCCGCGGTTGAGCTAATGCCCAGACTTCTAATCTCCAGGGAAGCTCCTTCAATAATCTTGTCTTGAAGTTGCGTCACCTTGTCAATCGACTGCACAAGGCTACTTTCCAAACATCTAACCTTTTCACGTTCAGCCTCCAAGAGGCGTTTGAGAGTAGAATTCTCTTTGGAAAGCCTCTCAATGGTCTCATCTGGATCTTGTTCAAAGATTTCACTTTCAAATATCTGCTCCGCAGAGGGGCGCGTATCGGCATTTTCAGAAATACAAGACCAGATAAACGTGGCCTCCTTAGGCCAACGTTTCATAAAAGAGGCTGATATAATCCCCTTCTTCAGGTCTTCGAGAACGTTGTGACGCTCCATACGAGTGGCAAAGGGACAATATAGCTCAAACAGGATTATTCCCAGACTGAAAATATCGACCTTTTCATTGTAACTTGCGTCGTCACCACGGATCTGTTCAGGTGCAGCATATGTGCACGTTCCTAGTCCAGTTGTCCTTGTTGATCGCGAAACTGATGGCGAAGGTGACTTTCCGGCCGTGGCCGAGTCGATTCTAGTTGGAGTACTCTCCTCCGACTGTTGCACACTGTTAGGCATTCCCATATCCGCTGCCAGTCCAAAATCACCAATCTTGGGAATGAAAGAATCCCCATCGACCTGGAATAAAATATTTCCTGGTTTCAGATCGCGATGGATAATGCCTTTGGCATGGATATGTTGAAGGGCCTTTACGATGCACTTGAAAATACGGTTATTCTCCGTTTGATTAATGTCCCAAGTGTTGGCGCCCAACAATGTGGCCATGCAATCTGCCGGAATACGTGATCGGCAGGTTTTTTGCGAATATTCCGGCTTCCAAGGATTCGAATGGCAAATTAAAAGATTGCGTTGCTCTAACCAATCTGCGAGGGTAAACTGGCACAGTTCCATCTGGATGATCATGTAATATCCAAGTGACATTTCCATTTCAAACTGCTGCGCATCGTTGTAAATTGGAATGCTAATTCCAGCCTCAGATGGGACCGATTCTTCAACCCTAAACGATGTAGTATCAATTTTATCTGCCGATTTCGGGCATTCTTTAGTTAGTAGAGCCTTTTCCTCCACCCAAGCACCATGATATCTAACAATGTTGGGATGCTCAAGATGCGCCAAGGACTTGATTTCTCGTATTATTTTTTCATATGACTCTGAAGTCTTGGATTTAAATTCAATCCGCTTGAATGCATATTTGCAGTGGTCAATTCGGTGCTCCCCTCGAAACACTTGTGCGAAACCACCACGGCCAATTGGATCCAGGTCCCGAAATTCAGTCTCCAAACGTGAGCGCACAGGCTTTACCTCAAAGGTACCACTCATAAACGAAGAGTTGCGGCTAGAGTAGCCACTAAGAGACTTTGCTCCAGAATCAGCCTCAGAATCTTCAAAATCGTCGGCCAAATAGCGATTGTCGGTCTCATTGGCCTCAATCCCTTGGATAGCCTGAAGCACCAGTGTGCGGAAAGCCTCTTTGTAAACACCTCGGAGTTGCTCACTCCGGCTGAAAAAGTCCTCAGAGGAAAGAATGCCCATATTCCAAAGTTGGCGACAAACAGCCATAAACAAACGTCGATTCTTGTCCGGATTCCTGTCGTACAAAGCGCAAAAGTTCTCCAGAAGCGAAACCAGCAGCAACTGCGCCTGCTCGTACGCTGGGTTCTGCACAATCATGGCTGTCTCGTTGCTGTTGAGGGGCTCCTGCAACTGCGGCTCATCGGAAGTGCTAGAGTACTCACGGTCATATAGATGCCTGTATACTGGGGAATTTGACGAATTGTCCATCCCAAATTCACTGGGGGCTTGAAAACTGTCCAAAAAAGAAGCAGGCTTGCCCAGGGGGATCGCACCCGATGGTTGTACGGTCTCTTCAAACGCTGTATTGCCCTCCTCTGTGTCCGCATTGGCCCTGCTAAAATTCTGGCTTTGTCCATTGACAAGACGAGAGCTCCTGATTGAGTCTTCGTTTATAAAAGCTGTGGCAGAGGCTGCCAGAGGGGGACTACTCATGAGGCGCAGTGATATGGGGGGCTGTCCTGCTGGGACTCTGGATGGGGGCAAATCGCCACTCATGCAGCGTTGTCTCTTTCAGGGGATCTTTTCTAGAGACTGTTGGAATGTTCTAGCCAATCAAAACAATAGAGTCAATGCCTCGTCCAATGAGTCTTGACAAACATTGTTTGGCACAGGAATCGTAAAAGTCTTATTGTAATGGAAAAGAAAACATTATACACGATGAATATTTGTGCATGGATAATAGCAAGGCCCCCTATTATGATTCGAACCCCTGGCCCGTGATTATACTGCCTCTCTGTCGCGTAGCGGAGAAAATGCCACGTGCTTTGTCAGGCGGGAGGAGACGAGCTGAAGCGATATAAAAATCTGTTCGCTGTTAATCCAACGACCTATATCAGACGAGAAGGAAACGGAATAGTCCCCAAATACCCAGCTAATCGACCCACTCTATCCCGTGGTGATACAACAGCCTACGTACAGGAACTCCTTATCGTGACACTTCAAGCGAGAGCTCATTTTATTAAATATCGTCCACATTTATGGGGCAAGACTCACCATCAGATCGTAGCGCCCAATGGAAGCTATTGGGCCTTAAAAATAGCGAGTTGGCTCACCATATCTCACGCTCTATCACACAAATACTCAGCTGATCGGTCCACCTTTCTATCACACAACTATCCAACTGAGAAACCCTCTATATCACACCACAATTTGGCGCGCCAATTACGGGCTTTGCGACACTGAGGGCATGGAAAAGCATTGGTTAGCGAGAGTTTATCTTTATTAAAGGCGCCGTTGTGGACTACCACCCTCAACACACCGGATTGTAGGGTAGCTATCAGGGTTTGCAATCATAAGCGGATAGTGTTTAACAAAAACATTACCAGTAACGGTTGACCTGGCATCTCCAACAATAGCCATCCATCATCGCGATTGCACATCTGTTTCTTTACATGACGGCTTGGCCGGAGACCCACCTTGGCTGAATGAGTACGGCCTTGTGGCTGTTTTTTCTCGCCTTTCAGAATTTGCTCCTTGCGAGGCAGTCTCCAAGGGCTTTAATGCACTATCGGTAGTTAAGGAACGATCCCAAGCCTGCTGGGTATTGGATAGCAATGGGTTCTGTAAACATTGATGCTGCACGGTAATAGTATTTACGTCAGTCTGTGCCTGGAGAGATGGCCGCTTTAAAGACTCCTGGGACTGATTCTCATAATTATACGATATCACCGGTACAGGCTTTCGGGCTACAACTTGTCCTGATACTCTTTTTGGCGGACATGAAGCGTCATAATAGACATGATTCTCCAAATCAGCAGCACTTTGTAAAGATTTGCGGCGTGTACGATTGTATAACTCGTGTGTATCGGCAAAACTTCTTTTTGCGCTGGGTTGAGAATGCGTTGCAGAATGTTCCTGTAGAGTATCTGTGATAGATTTTCCCACCATGCGCTCCATGGCCGAGACAATGAGAGCGGCAGCTTCTTGATCACTAAGCTGAACTTTTCCTTTGATGCCAATAGCCTGCGCTTCAATAGTCAAAAGTTTGCTTCTAGGTATTGAATTTCTGTTCTCGGCAGTTTGAGCGTCGTCAATAGTTATCAGCAATTTGTTATCGACAGCAGAAGCACAACCTGTAGTGATTTGAAACTCATCTTCAGCGGCATGATCCATGGCAATTGGAGATTCATTTTCAGCAGCATCATCCATGGCAATTGGAGATTCATTTTCAGCAGCATCATCCGTAATGACCAAAGGCTCGTCCTTCCTAGCACGACTCGTAATGGTCAAAGGCTTGTCCTCCCTAACGCTATCCGTAATGATCAACGACTCGTCTTTCCTAGCGCGATCCATAGTGATCAAAGGCTCGTTCCTCCTAGCACGATCTATAACGATCACGGGCTCGTTCTTCCTAACGCGACTCGTGGCTCTTAGAGACTCATCTTCAGTAGCACAATCCACAATGATTAAAGGCTCATCCCTACTAGCACGATTTGTGGCGATTAGAGTCTCGCTGTCAGTAGCACAATCTGTAATGATCAAGGGCACATTCTTTCTCGCACAAGTTGTGCTGCTGACAGACTCGCTTTCAGTAGCATCATTCAAAGTGATTAAAGGGTCGCTCTTCTTAGCACGGCTCGTGGTGATTGGGGATTCATTTTCAATAGCGAGAGAGTGATTCTCATCGCTGAGTGTACAAGTGTTTGTCGGGTGTATTGTAATATCTACAATCCCTGAAACTTTCCACTGAAGGTTGCAAATTTCATCTCGCTTTCGAATCTGTTCAATAATCTGGCGATCGGGCCAAACTAGGGCGTCACGAAGAACGGGACAGTTGGCTTTCATTGCACCTCTTAAAGAATTGTTCTTTTTTGCTAAATCTTTCCGAACCTGCACAGGATGCATTGAATCCAAGTGCCAAACCATGCGCTCTACAACACTCGTGTTTCCAGTACGAGCGACGGTGATCCCACAAAAGGGACATTTAGTCTCCAAGTCATAGAGTTGTGGTAACTCTATCGATTCAACGTGTATAGGTAAAATTGACCGAGATGCCCTCCGGTGGGCCATTTCCATCGCACCTTTTAAAAGAGGCGCGAGGGGTTGCGTAGCACTCGACGGCTCAATCTCTTCAATTGACAATGGAATGGCGCCATTAAACCCTCTCGGTCTCTTTGCTATTGGTATGGGACTTGATGTATCGAGTTTAGATTTGATCGGACTTTCGGTCTCAGACTCTAACCCATGAGACGCTAATAAAACATCTTGGCAAGCCTTCTCTATTGCCAAAGTCCAGGATTTTTCGGTACTCAGTGCCTTGATAAATCGAAATTTTGGGATCCTCCTGCTTTCTTGTGAATGTAGTTCTTTCTGAACAAGTTGTCGATGCTTTGAAATGAGTCTTATAACGCTATGAAGCGGTTGTTTGGATAGTTTACAAATGCGCTCAAGCACAACTCTGATATCCCTAGTAACTGCGATATTCAGCAGAGTGTTCACAGCATGTCCGACAATATCAGCTCCCTCTCGGACAGGCTTCCACAATACCCGGTACTCTTCAGAGATTGAAGTGATACGATAAAACGCAGCGTCGCTGCGCAACCACACCACTGCATCTTTACCGTACGGATATTCAAACATGTACTCGATAATTGGCTCGATCGATACATACTTGTGCCGATACCCTTGGTGGACATCTACACGAGTAAAAGGAGAATAATTATATGATACATTCTTCCTTGGGAGCAACGCCCACCAAATGAAAAGGGCCAGTTTGAGCTATCTGGAAAAGATTGGCTTGATTGCCCTACAGAATCTAGCAAACTACGTCCAGTAAGTACATCAGCATCGTAAATGCAAACGTTTGCAATTTCACGGTATGGAATTTTCTCGGGTGTCTGTCTGAAGCTGTCCGCATCAATGAAAGCCTCTGCTTCGCTCGGGTACGATAGCACGCTTTTGGGAACCGGCATGCCGCCAACCACTTTCTTTAAACTCGCTAAACAAATAGTTTTATTTTTAAAGAAATGGTACGTTCCGTGATGATAGCCCGAGTCCATGATGGACTTCCGCTGGCCGCTTCAATGGACGAAGAAGAGGTGCCAGCCAGTGTGTCTGTACTTATACTTTTAGCTTGACCGAGACTTTCCTGACCACAAGAATAAGACAAAGTCAATACTAAAGACGCTGGGAAGCGTCACAGACCCGATGACGTCTATAGAAGCAGGACAATTTACCTTTCATGTTGCTGTCAGCGATGGTGTTGGCTACATTGGCCTTTGTGACCGCCTTTATCCAAAAAAATTGGCATTCTCCCTCCTCAGTGACCTTCAAAAAGAATTCTCCACTCAGTTCGGTGGCATGGTTGATTCTGCGGCCCGGCCCTACGCCTTTATCAAATTTGATACGGTTATCCAAAAGACAAAACGGTCATACCAGGATGTGCGCGCAAGACAAAACTTGGATCGCCTGCAGGAAGAATTGGTGGATGTCACCAAGATTATGACGACGAGCATCAACGACGTTTTAGAGAGAGGCTCCAAATTGGAAAATATGAGCCTTTTATCGAGTAACTTGAGTGCGGAAAGCCGCCGGTATTTAAGAGATACAAAAAAATTGAACTTGATGATGCTTTGGAGGACATACGGCGCGTTCATCATTATCGGCGCAGTCCTCCTTGTCTTTATCTACGTGTACATTCGCTTTTGTTAGCCAATAAAAAGAGTATTAGTTATCAGAGTTGCGAGGTTTGTAATAGAGGCTCTGTTAGATGACAGCATCTGTGACGTAGAAGACTGACTAGTTGGGTGTTTGGAAATAGCTTCCCAGTTTGGAGAAGGACAACCAGAACAATCGATCAAGAATAATGAGATCTTTACCATTTGAGGATTATGTTATTTGTGAGACTATAAATGGGTTGTTGGATTGACTGAATAAATTCTCTTCTCTTCTCTCCCCGCCTGACAAAGTCCGTGGTATTATCCCCACTACGCGACAGCATCCACCTATGGCTGGTAATCCTGATGGTGCGATCCTAGAATTCAGGTTATTGGGGGGTGACGGCCTATGTGCCAAATACTCTAATAAAGTAGTATCTTGCAATGATTCATTTAAGATTGCGAATACGTTGCATCCCACCCGCCCATTCATTCATACATCAATTTACCCATCCTATAAAGCCACTAAATTTTATCAAGTCTTTGTTTAATCACGGCTTGTCTCTAACCAAAACTCATTCCATTAGTCAAACCCCAATTCACACTAGGTAAATCATCCCGGCCCGTTGCGCTCAGGCCTCGTCTCGGATTAAGAGCTCAACAAGTTTCTCAATAAGCTCCTTCATGTCGTAATTCTCCTCTAAAATGTGCCACTCCCGAAGGATTGGGTAAATTTCCTTGGCACGGATCGTGTCACGGCCTTCCCTTGTGGTGCCCAGAATAATGAGACATTCCACAACGATGGACCTCACAGCAATGTCCGACTCGGCCTCGAGCTTGTCAAGCAGCTGAAGTTCAACTGGTAACTTGTCCCTCTCCTCTCCATCGAGCTTTGAGCGCGAATCCAAGAGACGTCCCGCCAGTGTCGTGATGATAAAGTCGTCTTCAATCTCCTTCTCCAGAATTGCAGCATGGTAGTCAGTCTCAAAAAGGCAGTTTCGGATTATGGATGCAACGCCGCCACGTCGTATTACAGATTTCGAGTGAAGGTCCTGGAGAATACTATTGAGACGACTTAGGTCTTCAAGGAAAAATATGCGACATTCGCGGATATTTGTCAGATCGGCAAAGCAACTTGCCAGAAAAGCATAGTCACAGTTTGGATTGTGTCGGATGCCGGCCAAATAAATATGAATCAGATCGGCTAGAAGCGGTGTTGCCAGTGCGGGCCGCGTGTCGGCATATTTTGTGAGGTTCGAGAGCAGTTTTGTGGCAGCCTCGGAAAAAACCAGTTCACGAGAGCGCACACAAGCAAGGATTCGCTCCAGGTGCTTGTCAAGCAAGTAAAGAGCGACCTCTTTGTCACTTGCAAAATTTGTAAGTGCATCCCAGGCTAAGGCAGCAATGACAGGCTGATCCGAGAGCTTTGAAAAGAGACGGGAAACGTATTTTGCAGGGTCGCTGTTCAGTATAACGAGGGCATCCGGCTGGTCGACCGAAAGACCGGCCAAAAGCTCAACGGCCATCCTGCGTACATCAGCCTTTGAGTCGTTCAAGTATTCATAAATCTCGTCGATATGGGCCTGAAGGGGACTGGGAATAGGAGCAGTAGCAGCGGGACTAGGGTCGGTCGTCATACAGGGCTGCGATACCGTGGTCTTGCAGAATGGATCCTTCTGTCAGGAGAGAACTCTTAAAGAGGCGGGCAGAGGACGATACTCTTAGTTACAAGCCAAAGTTTCTATCAAGGGAAGAGAGACAAAACATTGCAAAAACCACAGAGTCCAGCAAGCTCCAGCACACGGAAAGTGGAATGAAGGAAGACATGATAAATCCCGCAGCACTGTCGCAGGCTGATAGGAACATTGTGAGAGAAAGATACTTGGGGAATGAGAAAAAGACGGACCGGAAGGTGCGTCGCGGTGAGAGGCAGGTAAACTTTGATTGGGACACTGCAGATGACACTTTGAAGAATTACGCCGTCCAAGACATGCCCCGCAAAAGTACGCCAAAGTCGTCTGTAATCAAGACAGTGGACGCCTTTGGAAACGAAATTGAAATGATGACTGGGAATGGTCATGGTGACCGATTTGACGATAGACACTGGGCAGAGAAGACGCTGGATGAGATGCAGGACCGTGATTGGCGTATCATTAAGGAAGATTTTAACATTTCCACCACAGGAGGACAAATGCCCAATCCCCTTCGCTATTGGTCTGAGGCTCCGTTTCCTAGGAAGCTCCATGATGTTTTGCAGTCGATTGGTTACGATGATCCAACTCCTATACAAAGACAGGCGATCCCTGTGATCATGTCTGGGAGAGATCTGATTGGCATTGCAGAGACAGGAAGTGGTAAGACTGCTGCATTTGTTCTTCCCATGATCTGCCAAATCCTACGGCTTCCCCCCTTAAATGAGGCAAACATGCTAAACGGCCCTTATGGGTTGGTGCTGGCGCCGACGCGTGAGCTGGCGCTACAAATTGAGAGTGAAACGAAAAGGTTTTGCCGGCCTCTAGGTCTCCGGTGTGTTGCCATAGTTGGAGGACACTCTATGGCAGAACAGAGCGTCCATATGAGACAAGGTGCAGAAATTGTCATTGCAACACCTGGTAGATTACGAGATTGCCTGGAACAGCATGTCCTTGCGTTAAATCAGTGTTTTGGTATTGTCTTGGACGAGGCTGATCGAATGATTGACCTGAACTTTGAAGAGGATCTACAGTTCATTTTGCAATGCTTACCGTCAAACATGTCAAAGCCAGACTCGGAGGCAGCTGAGAACCCTGCAAAGTATCTGAGCCACGGCAAATTTAGACAGACTACCATGTTTTCTGCTACTATGCCATCTGCCGTGGAGAAGCTGGCTCGGGGTTACTTGAAGAGGCCGGGCACCATCACTGTTGGCCAGGCTGGACAAGCTGCTGACACTGTAACCCAGAAGCTTGTAATGTTGAAAGAGAGCGACAAGGATCGTTGTCTTTTGGATATTTTAAACTCTGGGGAGTATGAGCCCCCAATTATTATTTTTGTGAATCAAAAGAAGACTGTAGACTTTCTCAGCCGTCGGCTGGAGATTCTTGGACATCGCTGCGTAGCTCTCCACGGCGGCAAGAATCAGGAGCAGCGTGAAGTTGCAATTTCACAATTTAAGAAGAATGGCCGAGATATTTTGATTGCCACAGACGTCGCCGGTCGCGGCATTGACATTAAAAATGTGTCGCTTGTCGTAAACTACGACATGGCCAAGTCTATTGAAGATTACATTCATCGCATCGGTCGTACTGGCCGGATGGGGAAAATGGGAACTGCCATAACGTTCCTAACACAGGACGACTCGGAATTATATTTTGAACTCCGTGTAATTGTACAAAAAGCACCAAAGTCTGTAATTCCGCCTGAATTTTTGTCGCATGAAGCTGCCCGAATTAGGCCTGGCGCTGTCATGCAGAAAAAACGTCATGAGGAAAGAATCTTTGCTTATGGTGTGTAATATTGTATAATAAGCATAATAAGTATAAGTAGAATTTCAGCGGAAGAGGGAGAGGTTGTAGTTAATTTTGCGTTGAGACTGTCCGTAGATATAAAAATCTTTACATGTATATCCTGTCACCTCACACCTCTCAATCCTACTCTCAACTCTTAACCCCGCCCCATCCTCCCTCTATTCTTTAGGATATATGATGGTCGTATTAAACTTTAATTGGTCACGAACTAACGCATAGCAACTCAGACTCGCTTGATTGGTGTTGCTGAGGTGTGTCAATTTTTAGAAAAATAAACGAACCGGGCCAACCACTCATATAGCAAGCTCAGAGAGCCAACAGACAGTGCAGGACGCTATGTGTGGAATCTTTGCTTACCTAAACTACTTGAGTGAAAAGAGTCGCCGCGAGGTGGCTGACATCCTCCTCAACGGATTGAGCCGTTTAGAGTACCGTGGATATGACTCTGCTGGTATTGCCGTTGACGGAGACAGAGATGATCGCACTGAAATCTTCCTGTTCAAACAGACAGGAAAGGTTGCAATGCTGCGCAACTTTGTCGACACCCAAACTGTCGACATGAACCGCAAGTTTGTGACTCATGCTGGCATGGCACACACTCGCTGGGCAACGCATGGACAGCCAAGCCCTATTAATGCTCATCCTCACCGTTCCGACTCGCGAAACCAATTTACTGTTGTCCACAACGGAATCATCACCAACTTCAAGGAGCTCAAGACGCTGCTCGAGAAGAAGGGATATCCCTTTGAAAGCGAAACAGACACAGAGTGTGTAGCCAAGTTGGCATTGTACCTTTTCGATCAACAAAAGGCCACCGGAAAGCCTATAACGTTCCATGCTCTCATCAAAATGGTGATTAAGGAGCTGGAGGGTGCATTTGCCTTATTGTTCAAGAGTACTGCCTATCCTAACGAGCTGGTTGCTGCCCGTCGTGGCTCGCCCCTCATCATCGGTGTCAAGACTGATAAGAAGCTCAAGGTGGACTTTGTCGACGTGGAATTTGGAGCGGAAGTAGGATGTACCCCTTTTGTTTGTTGTTGACTAATTATAGTGGAAGAAGAGGCTCCGCCGAGTCCCTATTATGATGCTGCCTCGACTCCGAAGCTCCGTCGCACCACCTCTCGTGCCTTCTTGACTGAGGATGGTGAAGTTCAACCGATGGAGTTCTTTGTTTCGTCTGACCCAGCCGCCATTGTTGAGCATACTAAACGCGTCTTATATTTGGAGGACGATGACATTGCGCACATGTCGGGTGGAGAATTGCACATTCATCGTCTCCGTCGTGAGGACGGAATGTCTTCCATCCGTGCCATCCAGACTCTGGAACTTGAACTTGCAGAGATAATGAAGGGCAAGTTTGATCATTTCATGCAAAAGGAAATCTTTGAACAGCCCGACTCTGTAGTCAACACTATGCGTGGACGCATCAACTTTGAAAACAGCACTGTCCAGCTCGGTGGTCTTAAAGCCTATGTACAAACCATTCGTCGCGCCCGTCGTCTGATCTTTATTGCATGCGGGACTAGCTATCACAGCTGCATTGCAACCCGGGCCATCTTTGAAGAACTTGCAGAACTCCCCGTGGTTAATGAGTTGGCTAGCGACTTTTTAGATCGCAAGGCACCCATCTTCCGTGATGATGTTTGTATATTTGTCAGTCAGTCGGGGGAGACTGCAGACACTCTGATTGCTCTTAGATATTGTCTTGAACGCGGTGCCCTCTGTGTAGGAGTCACAAATGTCGTGGGAACTAGCATTTCGCGCGAAACTCACTGCGGTGTCCACATCAATGCCGGCCCTGAAGTTGGTGTTGCCAGTACCAAGGCCTACACTTCTCAGTTTATTGCACTCATTCTTGTTGCTCTGCAACTCAGTGCTGATCGTATCTCTGTTGCAGAACGTCGCAAGGAGATTATCATGGGACTCAACAGCCTCCCTGGAATGATCAAAGAAGTTTTGGCCATGGACAGCGATTTGAGGCAGCTGGCCAAGGATGTCCTCTTTAAAGAGAAGAATCTATTGATCTTGGGGCGCGGTTTCCAAAATGCAACATGCTTAGAGGGAGCCTTGAAGATTAAGGAAGTCTCTTACATGCACAGTGAGGGCATTTTAGCAGGTGAGTTGAAGCATGGACCGCTTGCACTCATTGACGAGACTATGCCGGTTATCATGATCATGACACGCGACTCCATCTTCACCAAAGTACAAAACGCTCTTCAGCAAGTCACTGCTCGCCGTGGTCAGCCCATCATCATCTGCAACAAGGATGATCCTGAAATGCCCTCTGGATCTAGAGTCATTCCTGTCCCCAAGACTGTTGACTGCCTTCAAGGTATCATTAATGTCGTCCCTCTTCAGCTTCTATCGTATCACCTGGCTGTGCTACACGGAGTCGATGTTGACTGTCCCCGCAATCTGGCAAAATCCGTGACGGTCGAGTAAAATTGGATTGACTAGTAAAAATATTGCTGTGATTATAATGCTAGCCTAGAATTGGGCTTAAAAGGTCAGTTTGGGAACTAGTTATTTAATTAACTCTGATGGCGCTGCCGTAATTTGTTAGGGATATTTTATGAGGTGGCATTTAGGATTGGAGCCATCAATCGCAAACAGATATTGTCCAACAAGTTCCTTTTCTCTACACAGCTAACCTAGGACGCTTTCTTGTTCGGTGTAACCCCCCAAATCCAGTCTCTATTTTTCGATACGATCCCTAAATCAGGTTTTCCTTTTCGGTACGATCCCTAAATCCAGTCTCTTTTTGGGAGCGATCCCTAAGTCTTGCCTCTTTTCCTTTAAACTACTGTTCTTCCTCTCCTGATCAACAGTGGGATCGAAGATGACATCGGAAACAGGATTGAACTTGTCCTGCCTTTGTTTCTTGAATTCCTTCACCAAATTCTGTTCCTCCTCTTCAAGTTGTCTTTCGCGGTTCCTCTTTCTCATCTCAATCTCTTCCAAATATAAAACATCTTCCTCAACAAGGGCCGCAGTCTTGTTCGTTCCCTTTAATCTCTCCATGTACTCTGCGTCTTCTTTCTCTTTTTGTTCTTGCAAGCGTTCGTACAGTGACCTCTTGTCCACAGGCTCTGCTTTACCTTTCTTACGTTCTTCGTCTTTCAAAAGGACCGCCTCCCACTTTTCATGGTCACCCATCGTTCCAGCCCTGCCCTGGCAGAGTGATTCCATGTCGTTTCAATCCGCACTATTCGAGCGTTTGGTCAAGTGGGCAGTTCCAGTGGGTATTGGTGCGTCTATCATGTCTTCTAGTATATACAGCGTTGATGGTGGTCAGCGTGCAGTCATTTTTGACCGTCTGGCTGGTGTGAAGCAGACAGTTGTCGGGGAGGGAATGCACTTTGTAATCCCGTGGCTTCAGCGAGCCATTATTTATGACATTCGCACTCGCCCACGTATCATCACGACCACTACAGGCAGCAAAGATATGCAGACTGTATCACTGACACTGCGCGTGCTCCATCGACCGGATATTGAAAAGCTTCCAACTATTTATTCCCGATTGGGACCCGACTATGATGAACGTGTACTGCCATCCATTGGTAATGAAGTGTTGAAAGCCACCGTTGCTCAATTTGATGCCAGCGAACTTATAACTCAACGCGAGGTCGTATCAGCGCGCATCCGCGAAGAACTGTTGAAGCGTGCAATGGAATTTAATATTCGTTTGGAAGACGTCTCCCTAACCCATCTCACATTTGGGCCCGACTTTACACGAGCAGTAGAAGCTAAACAAGTGGCCCAGCAAGATGCAGAGCGTGCTCGCTTCATCGTCGAGAAGAGCGAGCATGAAAAGAGTGCGGCCATTATCAGAGCACAGGCAGAGGCTCATGCAGCCAAGATTCTGTCAGATGCAATGGAAAAGTCAGGGACTGGGATTGTGGAGCTGCGTCGCATCGAAGCGGCCAAAGAAGTTGCTGCTAGCCTGAGCACGGCCAAGAATGTTTCATATCTCCCAGGCGGGCAGAGCACGCTTTTAAACCTTGGAGTTGCATAAAATGGCACGCATGTATTAGAGCTAATATATAGCGGAGCAAGATTTCCGATAAAGGGGCCTCCACTTCCTACCACGTAACATGGTATTAAAATAAAACATTTGTCTTTGCGCCAATGGCGTCTCTGAGAATCGAGGGGACCTTGGAGAGTAAACTGGTTGCGTTAATCAAAGCTCTGCATCATGAAAGTCATCAGGTAAAGGGGATTAGTCACTGCTAAACTGAATTAGAATCCATCAGTGCTGTTTGTGCCAAGTGACGAAGGCTTAAAGTTGTCCACCGACCATCATAAGACACTCCAGTCGCACTTGTATCTCCCACGGTCTGCCTTCAAAGGTTGGCATTGGAGATGCCCCGATGACAGCGATACACAGGAAGAGGACGACTCTCGGGTTTTTGTACTTCCGATGCAGCAGCTGCTGCAAGTCTTGGAGTTCTGTAAGACGCCGACCGGTTTGGGAAAGCGTGGACAAGACCCCCTCTCTACGTATAGCTTGGAATGGAGCAGCGCATTTGACAGAGCCTCGTTTCGGTACTGTCCGTTGTGAGCCTATCCGAATCTATGTAGATCGGGCGAAACCTCAACGAATCTCCAAGTGGAGTGTCAGTTAGCAACAATAGCGTTGCCATCCTTCCCCAACGTAAAATTGACAGAAATCTCTACAAAAATAATTTGCAAAGTATCTTAGAGAGCCCTGATTGATGATTTAGGCGGCTCTTTTAAGAGAATGCCTCGTTCAATTTTCAGAACATACTAGATTCACCATCGAGGCCGACCCGTCCTTAAACGTAGTCACGCTAACCAGCCAAGATCACATAAGAACAGTGCAGGTTACACTCTCCACCGAGGCAGATCGAGTTGAGGCATTTTCGTGTCTTGAGCCCATTTCATTCACATATCCAACACTATTTCTGAAAGGGGCACTTCGTGGACTTTCAAGTGCATGCAAATGCTCATTAAGGGTCGGTCCAACCGGCCTGTTGTCCTTACAAATGATGGTGCCGATCTCAAACGAAACTGCATTTCTAGAATTCATGGTGGCTCCATTTGTTGACGAATAAAGAAATACCCCATATATTCGTAATGTCTGAGACTAAGAAGCCATTTAGTCAAGTCTTGCGCAGTCCCGGCGATTTTCTCAAGCAAGTTATCGGCCAAGCTGTTCTAGTTCGCCTAAACTCGGGGGCAGAATATCAAGGAAGACTCGTCTGCTTGGATGGATATATGAATATTGCCCTAGAACAGGCTGAGGAGTGGATTGATGGGGTACGTCATAGAACTTATGGCGATGCCTTCATTCGTGGCAATAATGGTACATGAACTGTTCTCTGGCTAACTGTTATAGTGCTATATATCCGTGCTGTTTAGAAAATAAAGTTTATTCCTGTTTTGTATGCGTTGAATATCCATGTTATTTGTTAATTCTCGTTTTGCAAGCTGAATATCCATGTTATTTGTTGATTCTCGTTTTGCATGCTGAACATGCGTGTTGTTTAAAAGTTGATTCTTCTCTCACGGTCTGAAGTCAATGTTGTTTAAAAGGTGGCTCTTCTCTTACAGGCTGAATATCCATGTTTTTTAAAAGTTTATTCTTGTTTTTCGTGTCGAATATTTGTTGGAGAAGCGTCGTCTCCTGCGCAGGCCAGGAGAACTAGCGGTTGCCACAGGATAAATGGAAGGCCCGCATTCCATGTCATGAGTCGGTCAGCCAAAAATGATGCCCATGGATTTCCAGATGCGTAGAGGATGGTGAAAATCATCAACGGGCTACAGAGGGCACAAAATGCTGCCCATGCTGGCGATCGGCCGGCAAAAGCGAGTATTGGCC
This sequence comes from Paramicrosporidium saccamoebae, assembly GCA_002794465.1. Taxonomy (NCBI): domain Eukaryota; kingdom Fungi; phylum Rozellomycota; genus Paramicrosporidium; species Paramicrosporidium saccamoebae. The sequence continues at coordinate 111,857 of MTSL01000178.1, read as the reverse complement.
CATAGCAAAGTCCCAAAACGACAGCAAGGCCAAAGTTTAAGAAGATCTGAGCCGTAAGAGAGACGGCAGCAATCAGACAAATGGACGAATTAATTCCAGCCTTTGGTGCAACCCGTCTGATAAAGAGGATAAGCAAGATTGTGGGTAAAATGAGCATTAATGGCGATTTGTTTGAGAACGAAAAGCCGCACACAGCCGCGGCATTGATGCTAGCGGTCAGGAAAAACATTGCAAAGCTCGCCAACACTGATCCACGCGAAGCTCGGGAAAAAAAGCAGACAAGCAATCCAGCGATAGGCAAGACTCCAATGGCAATATAGTTCATGATGGAAACATAACGGTCGTTATCTGTCAGCAGGTAGAAAAAGAATGAGTGGTGAATGTGCTCAAGCAAGTTACTCAAACTTCGGAACGTAATCTCCACAATCCTAAAATGTGTTAAGCAAGATGCTGAGGATACTCAAAGAGATTCTTGTTGATATATTCAGATGACCCTTCACGGGGCATTTGCCTAAACCCGAGTGTAAGAATATCGATTCGATATTTAAGCATTGGTCCATGGCAAAAAGCAGGGTACCCACTGGCTTGTCGAACCAGCATGGATGCAGCGTGAACAACTCCGCGAATATAATTATTGCTGATCCTCGACCATAACGTGTACCAAAAACTGTCTTTCGGGAAGAGTCTCAAAGTTCCCCCTCGGTGACGTTCAATCATTACGAGAGAATTCACAACATCAAGATTAGGCAGTAAGCCATCTGGACCTTCGAGGTAGACTTCGGGATCGCCAAATGGCATAGAGCACTGATCGCCTTCGAGTTCAATGGACAATCCAGTTTGCAGTGCTCCAGACGACAGAGATATTCCCGGCTTAATCTTGTGGTAAGCCTCCAACCATTTCTCCACTGCAGAGAACACTTTACCTTCAGTGGACATTCCGATCCCAGGGAATAAGATTACAAAATTCCGTGACCAAAACTTGAACTTTTTATACTGCTTTGCTGCAGCAAGGACGTAAGCAATGCCGCACTTGTTAACGGTTCCAGAAGCAGTGCGGAATGGAGCCATGAACACCATTCCCTCTGTTCCATCCGCCCTCTCTGGTGACAGTATTCCATACGGAGTGGTCTGGTCGTGGACTCCAACCTGACTGCAAGAGTCTTTGAGATGCCCCAAGATTACGTTGATCGCCTCGGATGCAGTAGTCATCTCTCCCAGTTCGCCCGCAATTTTCTTCATCTCCTCATAAAAATCCTCTGTAAAGTGCCCAAATGCCTGAGTACAATGAGCACCCACCAGCATAACAGTACATAGTCCGGCATAAGTGCACTCTCAGAGATATAAGTCCGATAGGAAAGCTCGCGCCTGGGTAGTAGGAATATGTAGATAACAGCACTTAGGAAGCAGACGGCGCTACAAGGAAAGACTCTGAAGAAAATATACCTGATAGGTTTGGATAACCTCTTTATGTGTGGAGCAATTTTCTTGACAAATGTCATCAGAATAATAATGCGAAACTATATCGTAAGATAATATAACTAGGGGCCAGGGATAAAGGGTCTTTATAAACCTCACATTCAAAGATGTTTATTCTTTGCCCTTTAGTTTTTTCTACGGCCCGGGTGTCTTCGGGGCCGGTTTAGTCGTAATTACGAATACAGCTGAGAAGCGATCCAGTGTTTCCGCATATCTTGAGGAATGCCGTTATAGAATGTTTAAAGGATTGAGTGAGTGCTGACCAGACCTCGTCGCAATCCTGAACGGGGCACTCTTGACCTGAGAGGTTTGTCGTTAATTCCCCGAGTGCTGCCAAGTGCGACGATGACTGATCCTCCAAATTTCCAAGCAACTCGTTCGCGATATTCTTAGCCAACTTTCTGTTTTTGACCAGTGGCTTGCCTTTTATCAAGAATCCTACAGTCAAGACAATCCAATGGCTGCGTTCCAGTTCCCACTCAATGGCGGATATACTCTCATAACTTGGAGCAATCGCAGACTGAACTACTTGCTTGGTTGACAAGAGTTCATTGAGACCATCTATCATGACCTTTGCATCTTTTTCAGACTCGATATAATTTGTCACGACAGTAATCAAGGACTGTACAAATGACAGACGAGTGGCCTCAGCAGCACTAACGGGGTGTGACTCTATCTTTGCTTGATTCTCAATAAACTTTTTCACCAGCAAATCCAGTTGATTGGCATCATCAAATAAAAGCCCCCGTAAGAGAATTGGAATAAAAGTGTAGATGAGAATGGAGGTGCGTCCGAAAGTAGGGAGCTGGTTTAAAATCTTGCTCTTTACTACTCCCGCATGATCGACAAAGTCCACTACGTCTCGATCACGATTGTCGCTTAAATTTAGCATAAATTCGTCTCCAAATAAGAGGTCATCGGGTTTCAGGCCTTCAAGGTAGGAAGCGACTATCTCCAGATCCTTGGTCAAGAGTTCCGTTCTAATAGTTCCGCAGATGCATGCAACCGCTTGAAGTGAATATTCTAAACGACGTGCAAATTCGTAAAATTCGGGCACGTTGGAGAAGCTCCCCCGACTAAACGCTTCGGCAATGAGCGACCATGATTGAGTGCGATTTTCGTCATAGATGAAGAATGACTCATGGAAGAAGAGCTCTGCATGCTCCAGATCTCCAAGCTCCAACAAATGATCGGATATGATATAAGCCAAAGTATCAAGTTGCAGCTGCTTGACATCAAGCGATCTAAAGAGATCTAGAGCGAGGGTAACGGAGCCGAGCTTGAGATATACAAGAATTAGGAAGAGTTTGGCAGAAAAATTATCCGGTGCTGCATTCATCGCTTTAGTTCCATACATTGCAGCCTTTAATAAATCTCCCTCAGCATCACGGTCAACGTGCAATGTGGCTAGATGGAGCCATCCCGTTGCCAATACTTCCGACGATCCTGTCGTTTTGGGTAATACCGTTTCGAGGATTGAAATCTTTGAATCGGGGTCAAATGGAGCACCCACGCCCTCTGTCTTACTGAGCAACCGCAAGTGGAAAATCCTCTCCAGCTGATGCCACGTAATTTCTAGCAATTCTGCGCTCGATGCACATTTGGCAAGGCACCTTTCAACCAACACTTCAAGAACCGAGACTGGCAACGAGGCAGAAGTATGTTGCATATCCGGCACGCAGCAACCTCTGTCTCGGAATTCTTCAATGTATTCGAGAATGTAATTAACCAAGGACTCTTCGTTACAGAAGTCTGATTTGAAGACAATACCCGCATCAATTTTAGCCAACATCAGACTCCTCTTATCGCTCTGCTTTTCCAACTTTGGAATAAAATCATGCATCCCTTTCACAAGATCGGAACGTGCTACGCTGTTATCGGCCGCTTTTACGTAAAGCTTCCATGCGGTCCAATCAAATATCCCGCGGCGCAGGAGGATCTCTTGTAAATGTTCAATGGCTTCCTCCCATTTGCCACTCTTTTCCAGGAGATCAGCGCGGATAATCTCGCGTTCATCAAGATTGGGGAAGGATATCCCGGTAGCGGAATCGAGGATACTCAGAGCATCAGCATGATTTTCAGTAGTCTGAAGGGTGACAATCAAGAGGAGCAACTCTTCTAAACTTCGCTGGTTGACCTTGTCTGTGGAGAATGCTTTGATTATCATCTTCTCGGCAAGCTTCATCGACTTTTCTGCTTCTAATTCACTCTTCCCGCTAGCTGTGGGCGAACGGTTTTGGATATGAAGAGCTAGAATAGCCCAAAAGAGATATCTCATTCCTTTAAACATGGTGTGCAACTTTAACGCAATGGGAAACAGAGATCTGCTCTCTGGCGTACGAAGGACGCTAAAGAACCACAATGAACCAATGTCTTCAGTCGGGACAATGCGAAACGCTTCTTCAAACATGACAACAGAAGCCTTATCTACAAACTAAAGCACTGCATTGCCTGTACAGTCATTGGCGGTCACAAGCACCTTATCAAGGTTACCGAGCGTAATCAAGTCAGTTGGCTTCTGGGCTATGAGTTCGTACGCAAGTTCTAATCCTTGACTATCCTTGCCCATATAAACGAGAAGAAGCGCCTTTATGGCAAGCAATTGGGTAGAGCGGGCATTCTTCTTGAGATATTTTTCACAAATGTTCAGAGCCTGCTTCGGGGATTGCGTTTGCAAGGATTCTACGGTCATTTACATCCGTCGCGCTCCAGTACCTAGCACTGCACGAACCTGTCGCTCAATATTGACTTCAGCCATCGCAACTCGAGAAAAGCCTGCTGGCTCGTAAAAAGTTTTAGACCCAGGCAGTCGATGGCTTAATCTGACTTTCCTTTTTAGGATGCTCCGGTTTCCGAACCAACATGTCTGGGACTTTTCCCTTCATCATTATTTCCGTTTTGCAAGCTCGCTTCCCGGCTTGAATATAGCTGCCAGACTTATCGTCCTTCGAGAGAAGCCGTCCGTCGGGATTGTTGACGTCCGTTCAGCAGAAAAGTCTCAAAGCCCCGACGCCTGCGGACAGTTTGTCCCGGACCATATCATTCGTTCTATACCGCGCCTGCAGCGCCAAAAACTACTAGACGATGCGTTAGTTGAGAGTAGGCGTGTGAAACTTGTGGACGGAACGGTTGCGGAATTGCCGTCCAGAAGCAAAAGGCTCCGACCGCGACCACAGATTCGAGCTGAAGAAAAAAAATGTGCCCAGATTTCCGTCCGTATGGCCCGTACCAGAGAGCGCATATACAGTGAAATTGTCGGAATCCTGAGCACTGACGTCAAAGACCCTTATATTCGTTTGCCAGTATGGAGGGTAAGCCGAGTGGAACAAAGCTCCGATTACCAATATTGTGTCATCCGCTGGACCATTGACGACCAGGACGACTATCGTTTGTACCGTAAAAATTTGGAAGCTGCACTTGCTGCTACCAGTGCAACGATCAAGTACCAGCTTGCTCGGAAATTATCTCTTCGAGTGGCCCCAACTGTCCGGTTTGAATATGAAGACTATACCGCGCACAAAATTGCCGAGGAATTACAACGGAAAGAGATCTCTCCTGGCCACGAATAATCAGTTCTTTATTACTGTTATAACAATGTGTATAAAAAAGGCTAGAAGCGGTTGCCATACGACCATGTATCGCACCAGATCAAGCAATTTTCCATAAACAAACTCGGGATCTCTCCATCTAATCATTATTAATGCATGAGCTTAGTGTACGGATTTGTTTGTATAAGGCCGAGATCAACCCTCTCTTTGCAATAAGGGCAGGTGTCCTTCTTTCCAATGAGGCACCAGCCATGCAAACACAGGAGATGGACGGCATGGTTGCAGTTGAGGAACAAGTAGTCTGCATTTTCTGGACTAAGGAGTGGCGTCGCTTGGCTTGGAGATGCAGGCGTTGGGACGTTTAGTAGACTACAGACGCTGTCCCCACAAACGGCGCATATGTTCGCCTGCAAATGTTTTGTGGGAAAACCTTCTTTGCTGTAATACTAAGAAATGAAGAGAGTGAAAAGACGTACGCCAATCGTGGTAGCCATGCGATCTGCCCCATATTCCACCAAATCTCTGCTCAACACTCCAAAATAAAGGCCATAGAACACCAACGTAATGCTCAGATCGATCATTGTTGCAGTGGGAAATATGAAAGCATTCACTAGGAATAGCCCGTATCCGAATGCAGCAATGCCCATAGTGACATTGAATAATCCTCGATAGAACCGATACACAAATCTAGGGGTCTTGGGGTCTAGTTTTGGCTGGCTAGCGGCTCTTATGACACGGTAGTTCGTCGCCGAGTATATCAGCCAAACAATTGTAAATCTCCAAAAAGAGTTATTAATGGCGATGAATAGGGGGAAAACCCACAGTAGAAACAGGGAAGTCAACAGATACGTGTTAGGGTGCTTGCGCTTCCACAATAGCAGACCATACTGAAACACGACAACCGCGGCAAATATTCCAACAAGCACTGTGCCTGGATTATGTACAACTACATGGTTAAGCACTAAGCGTTACCACTTGGAATTTACCGGTATCTTCGAGCGACTGGCTGGTCGTAGCACTATCCATTCGGTGAAAACGCGCCGCAGCCCCGACCTCGTGCACAATTTTAGTAAGATGCAATCCCATCTCGAGGTTTAGGATCAATGTATAATTTTCAAATAGTCATCTCCACAAAGAACATGTCAGAGCGGTCGCTTAACTAATAGACCAATAGGTAGCCCATTCCATCGACAGCCGGGCCTCGTCACACCATGGAATCTGAACTGTTATTAGAGAGGGGCCCGTTTCGGAGGATTGTAATCTGTCCCAGCGGCCCTTCAAAGACTGGCCGAACACTAGCAGTGTCATTTTCGTCGATTGGACAAGCTGGGAAGGTCACTACAGCGTGCAAAGTAGACTTGGTCGCCACGGCCACTCTCGATGTATCCCTCTATGAAAGACTAGTTGAGCGGCCCATTTTCGGATGTCTCGGAATCATTCGTGTAGATTCAGGTACAGCCCATTGTCGACTGTAACTAATTTGAAAGAGGACTTTATATGTATAATTACTAGAGTGACGGCAGTCGGGAGTGTGGTTGGAAGAATGCTATATAGGATAGACGAGGTCGACTTTGTGTCCATCACTTCGTCAAAATACGATGATTTAACAAGCTATGCATCCTCGACGGCAAGTCTTCCCTTGGAGGACCATGGGCACGCACGTCGAGGAGTACGTCAGGCTTATGGCGAACATCCATGTGCAGAATTGTCAGTCTTTTTGTCCGAAGGCTACTTTTACTTTGGATACGATTGGGACTCTACTAAAAGCTTGCAGAAGACTGTCAAATTAGGGCATCCTTTCGCTTGGACAAGTTGTGAGCGCTCGTTCTTCTGGAACCGATTTCTAATGAAGCCCATCATGAAATTTTCTGCCTCACTACTTGGTTCGGAAAAAAGGGCCATCCAGACTGGAGGTATCTTTGTGGCCTGCTTCGAGGGTTTCGCCGATATCCAGGAATTTATGTTTGGGCAAAATCGGGCGGCCTTTGCCGTATTCTCTCGAATTAGCTGCAAGAGGGCAGGTACAAGGTATCGTTCCCGTGGCATTGACGACGATGGAAATGTTTCTAATTTTGTCGAGACAGAGACTCTGTTTGCTCATCCAGATTTTACATTCTCTCATCTAATTATTCGCGGGACAGTGCCCATCTTTTGGGATCAACAGGGTTTCCAGCTTGGATTCCCCCGCATCCAGCTAACACGCACCCCACCTGCAACGCAGCCCGCATTCGATAGGCATTTCACAAATCTCAAGGACTCGTATGGCCTCGTCCATGTTGTTGATCTGCTGAATCAAAAAGAGGGACAAGCGGAACATGTTCTATCCAATGCCTTTGATTTTCATGTACGAAAGTATCCGGACGTTGGGGCTCTCAGTCAAACAACCTTTGATGTTTACGCAGTGTGCAAAAACAGCAACTTTGAAAGACTAGAGTCACTTTTTCACCTCATTGGCCGGGATCTTCAGGTGTTTGGGTATTTTGTGATGGATCCTGCGGGAACGATTGTTCGAGAACAAAAGGGAATCTTTAGAGTCAATTGTCTGGACTGCTTAGACAGGACAAATATTGTGCAAAATTACATTGTCAAAAGGACTGTGGATCTCTTTGTGAGAACATATTTGCTTGGCTCTGGCAATACCTATGATGCATACTTGTTCCAAAACTCTTTGTCTGAACTATGGTCATCAAATGGAGACCAGTTAAGTAGAATATATACTGGATCTAATGCAATCAAGTCAAGCTACGGGCGACTAGGCAAGTTTACATTCTCTAGCCTGTTTGAGGACTTTAAAAACAATGCCAAACGATTCTATTCGAACAACTTTTCCGAAAAAGTACGACAGCGTGCCATCGACGTATTGCTAGGGAAAACTGCAGAGTTATCTCCGGTGATCATTTATTCTCCATCGCGCGATGCCGTTGAAGGAGAGCTCGAGAGACGCAAAAAGGAATACTGTGATCGCGAGCAACTAATTGTGCAAGTTCTAACTTGGAATACAAACGCTGCTATCCCTCTGTCTGGTGAAGACTATTCTCCACTCATTTCCGTCCCCAAAGGTATACTGCTTGTAACTTTGTTCATCCTCATAGGCGTTGCTCCTCCTCATATAGTGGCGATCGGGTTTCAGGAAATCGTTCAGCTAAATGCTACACAGATCATGTCCGTGGATCCAGAACGCAGAATCATGTGGGAAGGCTTTATTTTAAAGTATTTGAATGACCGCCATTCAAAGACTCCGTTCTCGCTCCTCGTATCTCACCAGCTGGTAGGCACCACAATTTGCGTCTTTATCAGGTCGGATTTTTTGGATGCAGTCCGTGCTGTGGAAATTGCCAGTAAAAAGACTGGTATGGGTGGGATGGCTGGGAACAAGGGAAGTGTTGCAGTTAGAATGGATGTGTTCAACTCTAGCCTCTGCTTTGTATCTTCCCACTTTACAGCTGGGCAAAACAATGCAGCGGAGCGCGACCGGGATCAAATTTTCGCTCTCAATGAACTGCAAATGAGCGGCGGGAGGGACATTCTGGCCCATGACGTCGTTTTCTGGTTTGGTGACATGAATTACAGGATCGATATGGATCGAGAGCATGTCCGGGAGCATATTGTTGAGAAGAACTACAGCATATTGAGGGAGCATGATCAATTAACCGTGCGAATGAAGGAGAAGCTAGTGTTCCAGGACTTTCAAGAAGGGGAGCTTAATTTTGCACCTAGTTACAAGTACGATCTTGGAACAAACATATACGACTCGAGGTATTCCTTCTTTCATATATTGATATTGTAGCGAAAAAATGCGGGTCCCATCGTGGACCGACCGAATTCTGTTTAAAGGAGACGATGTAATTTTGTCCTGCGCGTGTTTTAATTTCGGAATAGATACGATGCATGTTCTACGACAGATCAGAAATTGACATTTCCGATCACAAGCCTGTGAAGGGCGTATTCGAAGTCCCCATTTTCAAGGTCGATCGAGCCCGGGAGAGCAAATTACGAGCAGAGATTAGGCTGTCTTCGAGCGCAACCTACCTAGATGAGTAAGTCGTGTCTGAGTTTGCGCTTATCCCGTAGGCTTTCCGATCCTGAGCCCTACAGCGCTACCCTCGAGTCTAGCTTTGATCTGATCGACTTGAAAGATGCCGATGGCAGCCCTCCTCTTCCTCCTCGTCCGAGGACAAGCACTAACTAATTAACAATCTGTATAAATATCCACATGCCTGCAATCATCATCATGCTTTATTTATTCTTAGTGCACTATCTATCTACTATATAGAACGTCTCCCAGGCCTTTGGCAATCCCAATAAAGATTTCTATAGCAATTAGTACGATTACGATCCATTCCAGAGTCTCGCCGTGCATGATGTTAGCATGGTCGCGGAGCATGTCAAGCATATCTGAAAGAACGGCGCATCTTTGGTTAAGAACTTCGACACGCTGTGAAATCTCTAGATATCCGCGGACCGCGCGATATAGTGGTGCTAGCGTTGGAAATGACCAAAACAGCTCAGGAGTGTCCAAAACGTTAGAAATCAGATTAACATTCATACGCATGGCAAAAAGTTCTCCAATCTGCCTATTAATATCCTGTCTGGACATTTTGATAGTCCCAGTGGACGATAGTTCATAAGGAATGTTCTTCGTATGTAAAATTGTATTCTCGATAAGTTCCTCAAAATACGCCAACTTCACTGACTGTGCCAATGCATGAGAAATAGTCAGTTTTACCAGGTGATGGCCGGTCCGTAGATTGATAATGTCATTAAATAGACGCGCAGGCTTGTCGGGATTGTGACAGAACGAAAAGCTTTCCAGTTCCACATCATCAGGACTTAGCCTGTCGGTTTCGTAAGGTTGGAGTCTATGTAGGGCCTTCTTCTCATCTTCCTCATCTAGCCCCCAAATCACGACAACTCCATAATCAAAGACAAAGATTTCCCCGATAGGCGCATCAGAAGCAACGGCATCCTCCAGCTTTCCGGCCAGCTCGCTCTTTTCTTTATCAATAAAATATGGCGAATAGAGGACCTCGTCAAATCTTTTGATATCAACCGACCCTGTTAAATTCATCTTGAGACAGTGGTCTCGAAGATCCTTCAGCCGGAATGATCTATAAAATAAAATTCTCCCAATAAAAAGTACTCGGCCGTCAAATATGCCGTAACTCGTCGAAGATTTTCGTCTGACTGTGGAGCGTTCGAAGTGAACGGGAATTCTTCATCAGATACAATCTGAATACAGTTTTCATCAACTTGCTCTTCTTCCACTTCAGCATCAGGAAATACCACAAGTTTCTGCGACTTTTTTGTCGTCCTGGTGGGTTCTAGACGTTGCTTTGGTCTGCTTGAGGTGGGAAGGACGGTGGGAATATGCGACGGAGGGTCAGAAATTGGTATAGGAATAGCTGTAGTCTTATTTCGGTTCGTCATACTCTTTGGCTGCGCTATTCCTCTCGACCCTTGTCTTTGCGCAGGTTTGATTGGTCCAATACGCATAATGTTTATGCACCTTCTATATGACCTCAAATGTATATTCTTTCTAAGTACCTGATGAATAAATTGACCTAATTCAGGGAGAACTTGCATCAAACTGAGTTCACTGATATTATATCTTTAGAAACACTCCAAGGGAGGAAAATAGATGGCAGCGCCCGGTGAGCTTCCAAACCGATTGAGCGCATACGGTTATTTTGTCTAACATCCGCCGGATTTTATGTATAAGGCTATGGAATGGGGAGGTTTGTACTTTTGTAAATGCCCATACTCCCCACATCTATATTTGGCAACTCAACCAGGGATTATCGAAAACAATGGGACACCCGGAAGAACACAGGCCGATATTCGAGGACATTTCCCCGGAGCAAAATGTCGTAGAGGTAGAGAGCTTGTGTATGCAGTGCAGGGAGAAGGTAGTTTTACGACTCTGGCTTAATATGGCAGGGCGTTTCTCGTTTCTTGCTTACTAGAATCCCCCACTTCCGCGACATAGTAATCGCCGCCTTTGAATGCCCCCATTGTGGATTCAGCAACAATAATGTTCAATCGGCTACAGCGATCGCAGATAAAGGGATTAAGCAGACTTGCCTAATAACTTCTTTGGAAGACTTGAATCGACAGGTAGTTGTATCAGAGCATGCAAGCGTCAGCATCGAAGAAGCCATGCTAGAAGTGCCCGCAAGTCATCAAAAAGGATATCTCAACACTGTGGAGGGAATAATTCGGCGCATTATAGCTGATCTAAGAGATGGGCAAGATTCACGCAAAGTAAATCTGCTACGCGCGTGTATTGCTGATACATAGGTTTCCGATTCAGAATCGCATGAAAAATTGGAGGTAGTTATTGCCAAGCTCGAGGATATCGTGAGCAACAAGATGAAATGCTCTTTTGTCGTTGACGACCCTTCAGGGAACAGCTATATAGAAAACTTGTATCAAATATCTCAAAACCAATGCTGATTCTTAGATGCGCCCCTAAAACGGATCCGAAAATCAAAACTCTTCATTACAAGCAAACTTCTGAACAGCTTACGTTAATGGGGTTTTCGGCTCAAAATAACGTGGAAGGTGAAGATGACAATGACAATCTTGTGCCAGACTCAGTGTATTGCTTCCAAACTAATTGTAGTTCGTGCTCATCGCCGTGTGAAACTAGGATGCATCTCATCGAGATTCCCCATTTTCGCGAAGTTATTATTATGGCCACAACGTGCGACTATTGTGGCTATAAGTCAAACGAGGTGAAGAGTAGCGGAGCCATGGCTCTGCGTGGTCGTAGAATTACGTTGAAACTTAGGTCAGAAGAAGATCTCAATCGAGATATTCTCAAATCCGAAACCTGCACTCTGGAAATACCAGAAATTGATCTTCATTTAACAACCGGTGCATTGGGTGGACGCTTTACTACTCTCGAAGGGCTACTGAGGCAAGTCCGTAAGGAGCTCAATGACAAAGTCCCATTCGCCTCTGGAGATTCCGCATTGCCTGAAAAAAAATCGGTTTTCGACAGCTTACTGAAAAATATTGACAAGATTTGTGAACTTCAGCTTCTATGTACGGTCATTTTGGATGATCCGATGGGCAATAGCTACTTGCAAAATATATATGCGCCGGACGAAGATCCCATGATGGTTGTCGAGGAATATGAGCGCACGTTTGAACAGAATGAGGAGTTCGGCCTGAATGATATGAAAGTCGAAGGGTACGAATAGTATAATTTTATAAAGCAATCTAAACTAGTCACCAGACGATGTGATCGTCTCAGTAAAATCATGTAGAAACCTGGATTTTAAATCGGTCGAATCAATGGCAACACTAAATGCCTCTCCCTCGTGTAATCTATTTTGCACAAAACAGAAATAATTTTCCAAATCATACAAGCTAGTGATAGGACCAGCGGGAATTAAGGGTTTTCGCATTTTTAACATCTGGTGTGCTTCGTCTGGTATGATTTCCTTGTCCCAAGCAAACTTCTCGTTTATGCGCCGGAACAAGTTTCTTGTTTTCAAGACATCCGTGCTGTGCGTTGTATCATTTCCAAATAAGACCCAAAAATACCTACTATTAAAAAATTGCCGCACATATTACAATAATGGGGTAGCATAGCCAGAAATAACAACAAGATCAACCAGCTTACTGGCCTGTGCAACTGTCATGAGTTGAGCATGTGGGAGACTTGACGGGTTCGGAATGTTCAGCACATTCCGATATAGAGCAACAATGTCTGTGACAACAACTGGCCACAGTGTGCTCGGCATTTCGTCGCCTAGACGGAACAAGAGAATTCTGAGAAGAATATAAATCTATAAAATTAGCACAAATAATGCACCGGGTAGACACCTCTGATGAGCTAATACCCGCCCCAAGACGTAAAATGTCGACAATTTTTTCTTGTATGATAGGCATGCTGGACTTTAAAGTCTCAACATCTGCACAAAATGCCACAAACCCAAGCCTTCTTATCATAGTTGCTCGATTCAAGGATTCCATCTCGCGTGACAAAAACAAGTTAGAACTACCAGAGGATGGTATTTTTGCTAAACATTAACATACATACATTAGATGATACCAAGCAGCTCGGAAATTTTTTCCGAGTCGGATTGTAAAAGCGTTTTCATCTCTACAACAAAATCCTGAAGCGTCTCTTGGTTGCAAGAAAAAAATTGCTGATCTAAGAACACGGAATCCCAAAATTCTCGCTTCCAGTATTTGGAAAGCGTACATTGCACACAGATGCTTCGCAAGCCGATTGTAGCCAACGCCCCAAGAGCTTGAAATCTAAGAGTAAATTTTGAAATTGTACAGTACCTGAACGCGGATTTGAGATTTGGTAGCAGGATCTGACTAAGAATCGATGAGAGGATTGGCTGCAACTTGTCAGTGTCCAATATTTTTTCCATTTTCGGGATAATCAACCAAATGACTGCACCAAAAGCCTAATTTTAGAGCAGTATTATATGTGAATACTTTTCCTGAAGGCTTGTCTTTTGAGATTGATGCTACAGAGTCTAGTGTGACTTCTCCTTCCGCAGGTTGGATGCTGGACCACATACCGACATCATTTGACTTGGCTGCTAAACTAATCGATATCTCCAGGATTCGATAAAAGGTGTCCTACAAATAAAATCACTTCGGATCGAGTACTATGGATTCCCGATAATTTTTGCGGCTGTCGGCCGATGCTTCGAAGAAGGGTCCCTCTAGCACTTGAACGTAGGCCGCCAATATTATAGGGATGCTAGATCGAAATCTTGCAACATTGCCAATGACGTCACGAGAGGCTTGTGTCAAAATGGACAGGATCTCAGCCGACTTTTCGGCGTCATTTGTGCTCTGTGCACAAAAATATAGCAGTGTGAAAAATGCCTCAAAAGATCTGTGCATATTAGAAATAATAAAAAATTGCAGTACAATTTAGAATAAGGATCAGTTTTCGCATCACGGATTCCGCGCATGAAAATTGACAGGTTTCTCATTAGATCTTCGCGAAATGGACCAGTACTTGTGTTGAATAATTTTTCCAGAGGAGTATCAATTATAAACTTGGTGTCACTTAGTACTTCATTCCGCCCACTAACATAATCGATAACTGAATACAGTGTGGTTGACGGACTGGACAAGTATATTCTTTCGCACAAAAGCATCAACCGGCTATTTTGGCGTGCTTCTGCACTACCGATTTGATCTACAAGATGGCAAACTTCTATGAGCAGAAATGGAATGAGGGAGGTCACTGAGTTAAGTCTGAGCTCGGCGATCCCTTTGTCAAAACTTGGATGGCGTGGCAGGCCTCCAGCCCAAGTAGACTTTGTCTTTGTGCCTTGTATGGACAATGCTGATATGGCTATTTTTCCCGAGTCCGAAAATGCAGCACGCGACATGATGTCAGTGACTGCAGTCATGATTGCCACAGTAAACCCGTCCTCTTCGTGATTTCGTTTCTGCGTACTAATGTCCTCTCGGATTCGTTGGATCAATACTTGACAAGCAGGACCCACAAGCTTTGAATAGGCGTCATCAAAGTATAGATCTGTGGAGCATAGAAATTCAGTCCATGCCAAGAGAACCTCGGGACTGTCAATTACCGCCAGAATTTGTGATACAATTCCAGTCAAGAATGAAGGATCTACTGATTAGGAGTGTAAATGGTAGCTACCAGGTAATAGATCTCCATTTTCGGCATGATATTTTGCCATTTTTGCAAGGACAACTTCCACAATCTTTACTGTGAGCGCCTCGCCTTTGTGCGAGGAAATTTGCACCATATACTGAAGCTTCTCCAAAAATATGTCATAAATGCAGTTCAAATTCTTCATATCGGGCTTATCGTAGCATTGGATGACAGACACAACGAGTTTTTGAGAGGATAATTGGATCAATTCTACCTTTCGCCGAAGATCTTCGCCGACGTTCTCAAGGTTCTCCGCACAGCAATAACTAAAAATATCAATCGATCGTGCAGAAAAGAGTACGGCAAGGAAATTAGCAACAGAGAAAGAATTAAAGAGGTTCCTAGGAATGAAAGCAGTTGTGCGGGGAAAGTACCTTGATTACTGTCGCAAAATCGGTACTTGGATGGAATCTTTGCCAGAAGATCATTTAGTAAACCTGGATTTAGGCAAAGATTATTCATGGAATCTGCAACCGCTAAGCCACCGATTTCGATCATGGCGTTTAACTGTTGAAAGCAATAGTGAATCTGATCGGCGTTGAAAGGCTTTGAATAGAATGGAACAAATGTCATTGAAGGCTCTTCGATGTTTGTCAGGACTTCTATCAACAGTCGAAAAAGAGGCTCAATGATTCTTAATGATAAAGGACGGACACAATCAAGAATACCTTGGGAGGTGGTTCGCGGATTTAATAAACCAATTAGACGCCGTCCTGGAAATCTCCGGCACAGGATCTTCTAAAAGTTCCATCAATACGGTCACGGTTGTCGGAAGAAATGATGCCGGGCATTGTGAAAGCTCAACTATTTAGGAAGTGAGGAAAATATAATAGCCATACCTGATTGAGACCATACATCTGCAACTTGACGAACTGCGACACACCTCGTTTCGATATTACCAGTGCTGACCTTTCGAGAAAAAAAGCTATCAATGTCCCATGGATGATATGAATAGAGCGAGCATAGAAGCAACGATATCGTCATAGGATTGGACTCTCCGCTTAGGATCAAGTCCCACACCTGAGATTGGTTAAGAATGTGCAAGGATCTCGTACCTTTTGAAGGAGCGGTCCTATAACTGGGGCTAGAATTGTATCACGATTTTTGCTAGTCGTTGAACTTTTCATTGCTGCAGCCAATTTGAATTCCATCAATAGTCGAGCGACCGAGTCAAGTAAATCAACGTTGCACGTGGATTTTATACGTTCATGGACAGCCGTGATCAATTCCTTAAACTCATTAGTTTCTAACAAGGAATCGTATTCTGCAATTCGCGTTTCTGACGTGACTAGAACTGAATGGGCTAACCCTGTGATCGCTGTGGCTATCTCTGTAATGACGGCACATGGGGCGTTAGGTGTCTTGGCCATGGCATTGGTTGAGCAAACGAAAGCTGATCGCAACGCAAAATCAATTGTAGGCACCGGATCTATGAGAGTCTTTGCCGATTCAGGCAATGTGACAAAAATATCCTGTAGGGCCTCGATGGAAAAGTCTCTAAAGTTGACGTCTTCGGGAGAGACAACTTTGACGGCAACAGTCTTACAAAGTTTCAACAGCTCCCGAACCTCCTCAGGGGTAATATCATCCCTTTTCTAATATAATTAGTACTTGTGACAAGTCGTAGTACTTGGAATGAGAGAGATACTGATCCAAGAAAGAGCGGTAGCAGCCCATACGAGGCCTCATCCTCGCAGATCCTCAAATTTCTCATCCCATACAACGCCACTGTGCACAACTCAACAAATTCAGCTCTGCGCTTTTTTGTGGCAATGCTAATGAAGCTTGTCCAGACTTGGCTCAAGTCAACCACACTGAACAACTGATCGGCAGATGCCAAGATCTATGAATTTAGAAATCGAGCCCTGCGCCATACCTTGTCAAAATTTGAAAGACCCATCCTGCTCCACGATTCTAACGCACCAATAAGATCCACAACGACATGCTCAAATAGTGCTTTCATGATATGGGCTTTATCATTGAGAAACAAGAGCACTTTGTATGGACGGGTTAAACTATCAGAGGACTGAAGGTCTGCTTCATAAATCATCGACTTGAGGGCAACGACAAGCATTTCTGTACATTTAGGGGCAATGGATTCGAGATTGCCCTCCGAAGAGGAAGATCCAATTATCCAAGAGTATACTCGTCGATTTAGAGACATATCACGCCGGGTAAGTGCGGCTAAAACCGATCGAGCAAGCTGCACTTTCAGAGCATCCCCAAGCCATGTGTTGTCAAGAGGAAAATGGGAGCAGACCAAGTCAAGAATCCCACGTACAACAAGAATCTGCTGATCCTCCAAAGCTACACACAAAGCAGAGGTAACTAATGTAGGTCTCTCAGCACAAAAAGTGGCAGATTCTTCACTGGAGAGCCTTTTAGGTTGAATGCGATTTAGGTAGTTCACCGCGGACAAACGATGCTTATTGCTAGCTAACATTGCAGTCCAAACTTTTTCAATTACGTTCTTGGCGGTCACCGCGCTTGAAATGTTATCGAAAACTTTCATGCATTTGCCAAAATGCTCTCCAGATTCCTCTTCTAATCCTGGAAGCAGCGCCAACACAAGGCTTTGTAAGCACTCATTCATCCTTCCTCCGAGGGGCACAATAAATCTACTAACAATATCCAACACCTCAACACGCATCATCGAAGAGGCAAATTCGAAGAATGGAAAAATTCCCATACAATACAGCGAGAGATCCCGCGAAAGACCCTCCACCTATACATTAAATCTACCGTTACAGGATGTGTACCCCAATTTTTTGAAAGATTGTCGCGTATGTCTCCAACGTCTTCTGATGCACACCCGATGGAAGATTGGGGTTTAGGCATTGAGCGAGACGTTTGCAGACGATCAGCTTCCGTGGAACTATGCTATACTGAGGATGAGATGTGAGTGTCTGAAGGAATGACAATGGAATGAATAAATGGCTCACCTTGTTTAAGCGAGAAAGAAATGCAATAATGTCTGCCCATTCTGAAATGGTTTCAAAGGTAGCCAAATTTCGTTCGATGGCAGTCTCATACCTTTTGAATCTACTATCATTACGATAGTCTCCTAGAATGGTTACCAACAATTTCAAGATAACCCACCTTGGGCGCTGTCAGACATGATGCTCCAACTGCCTCCGGTCTGAAAAGCCGCCAATCATATACGGCTCGGGATTCAAGTGAATTTTCATTGGCCTCCTAGATATAAACACTTGAGAGTGATGACCAAATACTACAGTCGCGTTTTATTGAGGAATAGGCTTAGTCGCGACGAAGTGGAAAGGATTCCTGGCGACAGCCATCTTGGGTAATTATCCAAATCTGCACGTCATCGCCAGTATAAATGTCACGCTCTGCAGCAGAAGTGAAGGCATCTTTTGCAATTTTCAGAGCAAACTCCAGAGTAATAGGGTCGTTGGATGGAGCGGTCTGGTTCTTTCGCCCAATTTGAGAGTCCAGGAATGGCTGAATCAAGGCAGCTGCAGAGCCTCCGGCGCGAAATACCTCCCTCTCAAACGAGCCAACCGGGTCAAAACTGTAAACTGCTCCGCGCCCTTCTTCATCCAGCCCGCCGATTAGCGTAAAGGTGTAGTATGGAAAAAACCGGTGTCCATATAAAATGGTTGAAGTAAGTTGTGCAATAGATTGAGTGCTCATAACCTTTTCATGCTGATACTTGTACATTCGGATACGTGTGTGTAGGTCTTTGGTAAGCTGCAAACCATCCGCATGGTATCCATTGACGCAAACCACAGTCTTATCCGTCAGCTGGAACGATTTGGGAGCGTTGCGCGAGTTGATAAGGTAGCCGTCAGACTGACGGGTGTCGGCAGCGACAATTACAAAGTCCTGACCAGCAATCGCCAAGGAAGAACTATTGGTATGAAAATAGAGCAGTAATTTACCCTCCGTTGTCAGCATAAGGCTCAAAACGATGCTGTACAGGCTGCGCGTGAGTAGAAGTGGATAACATTTCAAGTTCTGCGACTAGGGTCACCTTGACCAGATAATGATATCTCTTGGGCTAGAGGGCAGCGCTAACAAGCTTGGAATTGGAATCATTCAGGACTCTAGCGTGCTTGCAAATATCAGGCATACATATATAACGCCACCAGGTACGGGATTTCTACCTGGTGAGACGGCCCGTCATCACCGAGAATATATCATCAAACTAATCAAGGAAGCCCTTGAGGAGGCACGTATCTCAAGTGAAGAAATAGACTGTATTTGCTATACCAGAGGTACGGTTCATGGTGCAATCTTTATTATGTCTTGGTAGGACCAGGAATGGCCCCTCCTCTCATTTCCGTAGCTGTTGTTGCCCGAACCCTGTCTTTGCTGTGGAAGAAGCCGCTGATCCCAGTGAATCACTGCATTGGGCACATTGAAATGGGACGGCTGATTACCAATGCACGGAATCCTGTGATTCTCTATGTGAGCGGAGGAAACACTCAAGTGATTGCCTACTCGCACCAAAGGTATCGGATATTTGGTGAGACCATTGATATTGCTGTTGGAAATTGTCTTGATCGTTTTGCCCGCATCCTTAATCTCTCAAATGATCCAAGCCCGGGATACAATATTGAAAAATTGGCAAAACTTGGATCAAATTACATTGACTTGCCATATACTGTGAAGGGCATGGATGTTTCGTTCTCTGGGATCCTCTCTTTTATTGAGGGAATCTCCACTCAACATACACCAGAAGACCTGTGTTACTCTTTGCAGGAAACTGTCTTTGCAATGCTTGTCGAAATTACGGAAAGAGCCATGGCCCACGTAAGTTCAACAGAGGTTCTTATTGTTGGCGGTGTCGGATGTATTTCTCTTGGTATTAGGTCTAATTGAGTCGTTTAGGTAACGTCAAATTGCAAGAGATGATGGGAGAGATGGCTAAACAACGTGGTGCTACGCTGTATGCCACCGATGAGCGATTTTGTATTGACAATGGAATCATGATTGCCCACGCAGGTCTTGAGCAATTCAAGTCCAACCAGGAAGCGGCTTGCCATGTCAGCAAAGCCACTTGTTCGCAAAGATACCGAACGGATCAAGTGGCAGTTACATGGAGGCACGACTGAATAAACAATAGAACTACCAATTTATGAATTTATGTCATCATGGAAGATTGCTTGGCGTCCTCGTATTGCCAATAAAGAGGCCCCACATCGGTGCGTTCCAATGCTTTCCAACCATCTGCTGTGACATGATAAACTAAAGTTAATAACTGGGTCAAAAGAGACACAATACCAGTTACAAATCCACCACTCATTGCATCACGATGGGTTGCCTGAAGAATTGCGCGCCGGGCCAGCTCCGCGGCGTCCTCCACAGTCAAATCGGGGCGGAATGCACTGTCCAGTACTCCGTATGCATAAGTTGAACCGGACCCAACGGCAAAGATGTCACCCTCAAGTCGGCTTCCGTCACTGTCAACGTAGAAGAGACGGGGACCAGTTTTATCCCAGCCAGTAACCATGGTTCCCATGGAAAGACCCATTCCTTTGTAAGAATTGACCATATTTGCCAACAGTTTAGACGCTGCAGCCACAGAAATGCGCTCCTTATTGCGCAATTCATAGAGACGGCAGTGCTGTCCAAGATTGCGTTCCCAGTAGGAGCAGTCTGCCGCACCACCTGCCATTGTTCCAAGAAGATAGGGATTGATTTCAATAATCTTCTTTACCGTCTGCGATGCTACCAAAATGAACACTAGTCAGGCCATTGTTACCAATGTATGAACCAGCGGTTGCTCTAGAGTCTACCGCCACCATCACACCATGATTAAAGCGAAAGGCTAGTGTGGTGGTTCCATGGTGCATACGAACTCGACAAGGCCCATTCGACGAAACATCCGTCCTCTCAAGAGCAAATTTCACAGGCTAGCAAAATAAACGTAAAGCTGACTATTGTACATTATCACACGGAGCAACAGTAAAGCTAGGGCCTCTCTGGATGTTTTCCTCACAGACGACCATGAAACGTATTATTTATGCTAAATTAATTTCACCTACTGATGTGATTTCGGCAAAGTCCCACACGAAATATGAGCGTCTGGTTGTATAAACCAAGGGCTTTGATGGAGTAGTCTGTGGGGGATAACATAATTAAGGATCAGTGATTCCAATAAAGGGTCTTATCAACCTCAGTCTGCTAGACAGTATCTGCTTGCTATGTGCAGTGGATCAGTCTGCATATTACCTGACAAGCCGTTATGTCGAAGATAGGGGGTTATAAGGTCACCACATGCTTTGATAAAGGCACTAAATACCTTGATAAAAACGCCACATGCTTTAATGATAAAGACGCACTTTCGTGCATTAGCGGGGCCTTTGCTTCCAATTTACATTAAGTAGTTTATTATCAAAGATCAAATTATATTCAACACTGTTCATAAATCCTCATAGTTCCATGTTCTCGTCTTTCTTAGTCGTTGGCTCGGGAGTTTCAGTGGATTTAGGAACATCTTCGCCTGTGGGAGTCTCCAATTTTTGCTCCTCCGCCGATGTAGTAGTTACAGGCGGTGGTGGGAGCTTCTTGGAGGAAACGGCGGTGTACAGACGGAGCAACTCGGTATGGCGATCTTCCAGGGAAGAACACAGGACTACTGGGTCCATGTTTGGTTCCAATTGATTCTGGCGGCCCTCCATATCCTCTAGCCATTTACGTCCACCCTGATATTTCTCCTCAAGGCTGCTTAAATCTTCATCGGTCTGGGCGCGGCTAGTGGGATCGGGAAAATCAATACGCAGCTTGGAAATGTAATTCTCCACCTTTGAGAATAACTGCTTGAGCTTTGAAATGACAGACGGCCGACGTGAATTCTCTGACGATCGACGCTCAATTGCCGCTTCAGGTTCAACAAGTGTCGCCAACATGGTTTCGTAATCTTCAGTTTTATGGTTCTTTTCATCGTCTTCAAGGATGTCATTGCTTTTGATAATATTATCGTTGATCTGGCTTCTTTCCTCTTCACGAGAGGCCAGGATAAAGCTTTCTTGGGATAGTAAATCTTTCAAGCGGTACATGTTAGCCTCAAGCTCATTACGCGCAGCAGAACGGCGCACAAGGATCATCTCGGCATTCTTCATATCCAAAATCCGTTGCGCCCATTTCTCAATTTCTTGAGAAGAAAGATGATGTGTCAATGGTCGCACGCTAAATTTTAGTGGAATTTGTTCAGACTTCTGCACTGTCTCCATCTCTACTTCAGCTGGTTCCTCAGCGGGAGCAGTATCATTGGCGGCGGCTGGAGCAACAACAGGCGGCTTTGGCTGCTGGACTTTGTACTCAATCAACGCAACAGGCTGGTCTTTTAGCTGAACAATTCCCGAAGTGCTCAGGTCCACCCAGAATTTCAACTTGCTCGCTGTTATGTCGTGGTCCTTGAATGATTCTACGGCAGCATTTAGCCCTTCAATACTGGCCTCAAATAGATCACCCTGCTGATCAGATGTGACGTTGCAATTGATCGAATCCATATTCTTAAATGCAATACCTTTGTGTCCGTCAACAAGGCTGTGCGCCGGATAGATAGAAATCTTGTTCACCTCGGACGGATTACTAGAGGCAGTGCTGTTTTGATAAGAAAGAGAGACTTCAAACGGATAGGAATCCCGGAAACGAGTGGGCTTGACTTTAAATCTAGCGAGAGAGGCAGCATACCAAGCAGCACCCTTTGCTGTAGTCTCGTCCATATTCAAACTAAACTGAACCTTGCTACCAAACTTTTTCTTCAAGTCGTCTTGGATAAACGGAACACGGGAATTGCCCCCGATTGGGATGATAGTCATGATATTTTCAATATCCATTTTGGACTCAGCAAGCAGAGCTTCAACGAGTTCAGATGCACGTGTACGTAGAGACAAGCACTCGGATTCCATTTCTGATCGAGAAATCCTTGTTGACAAGTGGTTTTCTCCAACGAGCTCCTCAATAGTCACACTAATTTCAGTATTGACACTAAGGATGTGTTTAACTTTGGCGGATTCTGCAATTAGTCGATTGTATGCCTTTCCTAATGGCACTCCCATCCCCGCATGTGCTTCAGAAAATTTGGCTTGTAGGATCTTTGCAACTGCCCTGTCAAGAGTAAGACCATTTAGCTTCAAATCTGATACGGTACGCTTAACTTCGACCAAAGTAGCATTCTTGCCATCCTCAGAATGGTTGGGCTGAATATAAACGAGCGCTGCAGAGGTGTGTGTTGCCCCAGAGTCAATGATAATGGCATGGCGAGGTTCGGGTGTCTTTGAGGCGGAGAAAGTGCCATAATATAATGCTGCAGCGGACAGATCATTTGTCAACGAAAGTACTTGGAGGCCAGCAATCGTGGCCGAGTCAATGATGGCTTGACGCTGAGCTTGGCCAAAGTAGGGGGGAACCGTAATGACTGCTTCTCGAATAAGCTTCTTGGAATCCATTTCCGTGTGCTGAACAAGCTTTGAAATCAACATGGCACTGAGGTACTCGACTGGAGCAACTTCGTCGGCGGCAGTCTTAGCTGCAACGTATCCAGTTTCCGCATCTTCCAGGAAGTCTGCGACTGTTAAACCAATGTGTGACTGTACAGTCGCATCTTCAAAGCGACGACCAAGCATGTCATTTAGCCAGACAAAACCGCGCTCGGGCTGATTCAAAATGGGCTTCAAGGCGTGCGGCCCAATATATGGCTGGCCGTTACGGAATGCAACCGCATTCACGGTTTTGCGCTCAGACATATCATTCAGCATAATGGGAAGCGGGTCATCTCCACCAGGTGCGACAAAAGAAATTTTGATATATTGTGAACCAAAGTCGATTCCCATAACGGTCGAGCCTTGGGGGGCACGCGGCATGCCGGCGTAGGCCAACGAAAAGAACGCTGCCATGGCCAGAAAAGCCCAGAAACGACATGGTGCCCAATTCAAGGGGACCAAATCACTCAACATGGCAGACCGATACACCATTAAACGGGTGGAACTGTGCCGTCCTAGGTGTACTGACACGACGAAAGGTCTGATTGGTCCGTACCTCTTAATATTTTCTATTCGGTTTCTATAGAACAAGATGTCATTTAACTACCTAAAGCAGCTACCGCGCACGAGGAAACTCAAATTTAGCTTTACATGTGGCACAGATAGGGCTGAATTTACAAAACACTAAAAATTAGCGGGATACTCGGGGCGATGCATACCAGATAAACATACGGAGCATACAAAGCCCTCATCAATAACAGAACCATGACAAAAACAAGTTGGCCGGAGGTCGGTGTGCGAGGAACGAGGGAGTCTAACTGAATCTCTTAAAGACTGAGATATTCCAAAGAAGAGCTAGGGATAAGTACCATATTCACATGATACTGATAGCACATGGAGGAGCTGGTTTGTGGAGGCAGACTGCAAGTACATTCCTCCTGTCAGTGCAGAAATTTGCTGCAGCGATCCATTGACACCATTATCAGCCAAACCCATAGAAACGTTGAGAACATCAATGCTAACTCTCTGTTGGTGTATAAGTTCAAAAGTATAGGGTGGGTACCATTTTGATGGCTGAGAAGCACACATTCATCATAGGGACATAGCGGGATGGTAGATTCGCATTTGCAGAAATTAAAAGAATTTTACTCTCAAGGAGTGGTTCGCATAGACTCCGCCTGTAGCTTGCAATGGCTAAAGGGTGAATAAAGTCGAGAAGATTACTGCACAGTGCCTGTGAAAGGATGCGGGGGATAACTGTATCTTCCGTGCCGCCAGATGCATCGAGAATGATGCGCTGAATGGCCTCTTGTATTTTGGAACCAGAGACCAATGAAGTTCCCTGTGACAGTGACGAAAATACTTCTACACTACGAGTAATTAGTAATAGTGCAAGCCAAACCATTGGGACGCTCCAAACAGCCGTAGGAGCAGAGTATTTGAAGAAGAGCCAACGACATATGCATTTGCATGAAAAACAACTGCTTCCAACGCATGTCTTATGCCCTCGCTACCTTGTTGAAGCCAAGTTTCAGGGCGCACATCCACCAAGAGGAGCAGCATTCTTTTCTTTTGTTTAATAGATTCACCTAAAGTTCAAAGGATTGGCCAGGTAGAATCTGGCTTACCTACTCCATCATGGGAAGCATTCATCGAAACCGAGAGTTGGTCTATAATAGACCCCAGAGAGCTTAATAAAAGGGTTTGTTAAACCGTCGCGCAGCGGGGGGCTTTGCCACGCAGGAACCCGTTCGCTGCTAATCAAGCAGCCTATTTATAGTCTCACAAATAACTTAGTAACCCTAAAATGTTGAAGATCTCACTATCTTTCATCGATTGTCCCATTTATATCTTCCCCAAACTAAAAAGCTATTTCCACGGGATACGGCAATCGATCCTCTATGTCACAGTAAGGATGGTGGCCTATAAAGACGCCGCATAATAGAGAGATACTCTCGCACGCTAAAAGGATCGGTGTTATTAACCTCATACAGACTTTTCTCTTGCTATTGTGGATTTATATCAGACACCATTGTGCAGGCGCATCTTTGTAAGCCTTCGATGTAGGTCTGAAAGCTTTTTCTGGCACGAGGATTTGTTTGCTGCAGCTGTGGCACCAGGTCAATCATAGAAGAGACTCCCTTGAAAAAGTGGGGGATTTCATTAGAGTCGACGCCAAAGTTGCGTAACAGCGGAACTGCTATCATTTCAATTACATCTACAAGAAGATCTCGGATCTCCCGGCTCTGCACCAAGCCTCCTCCAATTTGCAAAATATTTTTTACAAGAGGTTGTATATGAACACTTCTCATCGCTACCTTTGTATGCAAATCATTGTCGGATAATCCAAGAAGTAGGCACTCTGCCCAGCTCGACTGATGATGACCCAGTGCGGCTTTCAGTTCCCTAACGTCATGCGCTATTGCCGAGTCAAAAGCCAGTGACACGCGATCAACTGACCAGTGCTCAATGAAAGCGTGGGCACAGTCTAGAATGACGTCGAACGGAATTTCTTGGACCGATTCGTGTTGATTAACATCAATTTGGTGATGGTTTAAGAATATGGCACCCACATAGGACCTCACTAAAGGTTCGGGGAGTAAGAATTTGCGTTGAATTAGCCGGTAGAGATCGGTTGGAGATCCTTCAATACGACGTAGCACGATGCACAGATTATCAAACTGCCGACGGCAACTGGCGAGAGGTACAAATGTGTGCTCGCTGATATCATCCAAGTCACGCCGGGTTTTACCGATGAGCTTCTTCCCTATTAATTCCCGGACGACGGCTTCATCCAAAGCAAAGTATCCTCCAATCAGAGACAATTTGAGGGCAGCCGAGAATGGAAAATACGAACGCTGCCCCATAAAATACTTTGGTCTGCGCAGTAGTGATTCTAAAGATTCGTAGAGCCTGAATTGGTTCTGGACCACAACTATTTCTACATGAGTAGCATCCTCTTCGGAAATATTCTTCCAAGTTGACAATGCCTGTTTGTCTGAACATTAGCACTAATTTTGATAGTTAACAACCTGAGTTCCCATTCACCCATAAATTATAAAGCTCCATGCGAACCATAGGTGGCACCGAGACACACACCGTGTACGCTTGAATCGACATTTATCCCACGGTATCAGACCAAGTCGCCCGCGGTAGCCGAACCGAATAGCTCACAGCGGCAAACCCGTGCCGCCCAGGCCATGAACCTTCAAGAATACCTTAACTCTCTGCCAGAATGGATGGATGAACAACGCAGTCGGAGCTTGTTCTCTTCATTCTCCCAACCAAGGAGTGTGAATCCCGAGTCGTTTGACTCAAAGTTACTGTTTTGGAAGGAACATATGCTCAACGCTACTCGACTTGGTCTCTGCGACAACAGTGTTTTTCGTCTTCCAGACTCCTCTTTGGTCGCCAAATTGTTTTCCAGGAATGGCAACAGACCGCTTGGAGTGGCCTATGTGATGGTATGTTTCCCTGACTATGAAATCAACTTTATAGGATCACCTCATGCAAACAGGTTTAGCAAAGTCTGAACATCGAGACTCTCTAGGCGAGGCCTCTCTCCTCAGCAAACTTGCGAAACTTGTCATTACAGGACCGCTGACCTTGAGTTGGCACTGGGTTTCTGGAACTGATGCCGCAGACAATGATGTCCCTGAAACGGTTGTTGATTGTGGGCCTTTAATCCTGGATGTTCTTGTAAAGGTATAGTCGAGATTTGCTATTAATGTATAGGAGTGTGCCGATTTGGTGAGCCGAGCTAATGGGGAGCAAAAGAAAGATCAGCTCCTTCGTGCAATATCGTTCCAGGAGTTTTGTAGTATTGTACAAGAGTCTCGGTCAAGGGCAGGCTGGAGCAAGATCAATGATAAGCGCGACTTTGAACTGCTCTTAAAGTACATGAGAAAAACGAACATGATAGCTGTGGCCAGCTCTAGTAACCTGGAAAATTGCGCTGTAAAGATCAGACTTCCTGGAGAAACTAGAGCGCCAATCATTACTCCAGAAGAAGCGAACATTGTAAAGTTAAAGAATATTATCACCTCCCTTGATGATCAACTCCACATGCTTGCCTTGAAAATTAAGGACTCAAAGGAAGCTGCCATAGCAGCACTAAAGACGAATGATCGCTCGTTGGCATTGCACGAGCTGCGCAGATCTAAGACTATCGAAAGCTCTAGGAATCAAAGACTACAAGCATCATCTACGATTCATGAGATTCTCCTCAAGATTGCGGACGCCCATTCGGATGTGCAGATATATGAAGCCTACAAAACTGGCGAATCAACACTGAAACAAATTCTCGCCAGAGATGATCTTAGTGTCTCAAAGGTCGACAATGTCGTAGTACTGCTTCAGGAAGCGTTCATACAACAAGGAGAAATTTCTGCCGCTCTTGGACAGCCGAATGGAATGCTCGATTCTAGCGACGAAGACTTGGAAAAAGAGTTAGAAGAAATGATCCAGACTACGGCGCCATCGGCTACCATCCCTGAGCGTGGAGACCTAGTTTTTCCATCAGTACCGCTGGAGAAACAGATTGTAAAGGATGAAGAATCGCTTGCCGAAACTTACAATTTAGTTGTAGAATAAAAATGATTTCTTTGTCTGCAGAGCGGCGGGGCCAATGCGATTTCCGTCTCTGTTCCAGGTGTACAATTCTTTGACCAAAAAGGTCGAGACGCTGCAAACTTCGACCAAAGGTGTATTAAACTGGTACATGAGTGACGCGAGAGCTAATGTTAAAGGTATATTTGTGGCCCTACAGTGTACGATAGTCCCCATTTGGGCCATGCGCGGTATGAAATTTGCACATTACTCAGCTTTGATAGGACATACATGACTTTTGATATAATGAAGAGGATATTAAAGCATTATGGAATGGAAGTTCGAGTGTCAATGGGGATCACGGATGTGGACGACAAAATAATCTCGCAAGCAGCACGGACTAACGAAACAATCCACGAATTATCTCGGCGATTTGAGCTCGAATTCATTGAGGGATTGGAGTCTCTTAATGTATCGCAATTTCATTTGATCATTTACTTTAGATCACACATCCGATGCAGTTTAGTCGAGTATCGGAGCACATGGATGACATTATCCATTTTATCGCCCGGCTACTGGAAGACGGATACGCCTACAAATCACCGGACGGCAGCATTCATTTCTCAATCTCTCGATACACGGAAAAGGGTTATAGCTATCCAAAATTTCGTCCATCTAGTGCATGCAACGAAACAAAAGTCAGCGCCGCTACCAAAGCGGATCGTCGTGATTTTGCGCTGTGGAAACCAGCAAAACCCGGGGAACCATACTGGGACTCTCCTTGGGGGCTCGGCCGTCCTGGTTGGCATATCGAATGTTCAAGCATCAGTACAGGCGTGTATGTGAGACACTGACTTGTTCTTAGTCCATTCAGCGTTTGGAAGAAACATTGATTGGCATACAGGAGGGGTGGACTTGGAGTTCCCACACCATGAGAACGAAATTGCTCAGAGCGAGAGCTTTTATGGCGATTCTCCCTGGTGCCCCCATTTTACTCATGCAGGCCATCTGATCGTCAATCAGGAAAAAATGTCTAAATCCCTAAAGAATTACGTGTCCATAAAGGCTTGCTATGGATTTGGCGCTAATCATGTAGGATGCGCTTTCTGTGCATTCGCCTGCTGAGCTACGCATGCTATTCATCCTACACAAATATGGTGATTCTTTGGAATATAGCGAGAACAAGATGGCATTGGCCGCTAGGAAGCTAAAAGAGGTAATGGATCTGCTCCAGAACCTCACCAATGCTTATCAACGAAACTATCCTGCAATAGCGCGACGGTTTTCGACTGTGGACAAAGAAGTGCTTTTGGCGTATGCCATCCTTATTGTAATAACGATCCTTGTAGAATCTCCAACTTTCGTATAGCCTGTCAAGTGGAGCTTTGTCGCGATTTCAATTGGTCCAAGGTGATAGGCCCAATATTTGTTGATATTACCAAACGACTAACTGCTTACATTGATAACTACGGCGACGAAGCCCACCCACTAGTTCTGATGCACGCAATTGACGAGCTCGGCTCAATGCTAGGTTTGTTTGGCTTTTCACAGCAAGCCTTACAGAGTTCACGACTAGAATCAGGTCTGGTTATTGATGAAGCAATCAAGTTTCGAAGCAGAGTGAGAGCCCTTGGGTTGAGCCAAATGAAAGAAGGAAACATGGAGGCTTCTCAGCAAACGCTGCAGCTATGTGATGAATTCCGTGTCAACTTGGGAACCTGTGGGATATCGGTCAAGGTACAGAGTATCTATTACTAATCGTTAGGATTCCTCTTGTGAGGAGCCTGCATGGAAATGGGCCTCTCGCGGCAAGTAGTCCAGTATGACGCCCTGATTTTCCGTCAAGTCTCGGGCCATTTGTTTTTCATAGCGTTTTGTTAGAATAGAATTAGATCTGCTTAAGTCATCCTCAGTACTTTCTGTTGCTACGGACTGCCAGTCGGTCGAGGTGCTTCGTTGCCAGTTGGCCATAATAAGACTATCCAGAAGCCAATATTGGAATATCATGATAATTAGCGGCACAATAAGCATCACAGTGAACAACTTTAGCCTCCGATGCCCTTCTAATGGATACAGGATATATCTTGCAATACTAACAAAGACGCCTGAATGCCGATAAAGAATGTAAAGGCAGATTGCTTTTGCAGAGAAAAGAATCAGAGCATAAATTGACAGCTGCAAGGTCCAAATGGACCATCTGGGAGGGTCACCATACTCTCCATGTCTCAGTGTGACAATGTTGCGTTGCTCAACGAAGCCATGCAATATCTTCAAGAGCGCCGACATTAGAAACAATAAAAGTGTAGCATCGACTAATAGCCAAGTGAGATACCAAACACACGCGTCTTCGTTTGTTGGACGCTGCTGGCTCTCTCCACTAATGGTCGCAGCCAAGACATTGACCAAGTGCATGGCGCCAGCCGCCAAGAGCTGTTTGGAGGTGTCAAAAAACCAGACTATCCATGGTCTTTGAGGCCGTTCAATGTGCCTCTTGAAAAACAAACTGGAAACTGCCAACACACCGACAATGCACTGGATGAAGAGCGCGTAGCCATCCAGTAGCGTGCAATCATCTGCCATGTGACGGAGTAACTCTTTAACGAAAACCGACTTTATATCTCGAACTTGTGTTTATATTGTTAGAGCATGACAATCGAGACATCTTGTGTCTTAAAAGGTCGGGTCTGCCAATTATAAAGGTAGTAATTCAGGCATCCATCGCCTCCGCCAAACTTTAAGTCTTTCAGAAAATGCGAATTGTCCATAATTTCAACGCAATTGAAGACGTCAAAGTCTAGTTCCTTGGCGATCACCAATGCGGCATGTACGATTTTGACGAGTCGTTCAGAAGAGCTTGTTGCATAATAGAAAAGATAGGCGACATTAATGCGATCATGAAGAGGGTTATCCACAACTGTAGAGGGTAGCGAGTAGAAACTAACAAAGTCTGTGATTTCTCCCGAATTTTCGACGACATAGGAGTAGATTACCTTTTCTCGAGGCACTAACCAGTGGGCAACCTCATGTTCAGCAAATTTCGGATGCAAGGGGAACTTCTGAAGATATTTGGATAACAGCGTTGTGACCATTGGTACATCGGCAAGGCTCATGGGCCTGATGGAGTCTCCGAGCTGATGTTCTCTGGCAAGGTGATGCCGCATTATCATCTGGTCTATGGACTTTCCCAGTGGAACGGCTGTAAATCCCACTTCTACCAGTTTTTTATAGTTGAGTGGACGATGATGGTATTGAGCCTTGCAGAGGACTCCTGGAAGAACTGCACCAGCAGTATAGAGGGCTTGGAAGATGCCCTCCAAGTTGACACGGCGCGTAATTTCTCTAATCAAAAGTGGGGCCAATCTCTTTGACCGTAGCTTTTTGTGAACACACAAAAAATTCACCTCCACCGACGGTACGTCCCAGGATCTAATACTCAGGGCAGTCGGCACCGCACTAATAAAAGCAACCAGCTTACCAGTTTCAGCGACACGAACGCCAATTTGCCACTCAGGACGCCATCCTGGGGCCCTCAGTGCCCATTCAAGGAATTGTGGGGGGTAGTCAAATCGAAACAGCGACTCTACATCCTCGACATAGTTCAAATTCAAAAGTTGGTACAGCTCGTCCCGTTGCACTGGATCATGGACATTGACACTGCACCATTGGAATTCTGCAGGGAGAAGATATGGTTCTGCCCGAACACTTTCTATCTGTTTCAAAGGCTCGATCGGTCCATCCTGGATATCTTTGAGCGAAGCAGTTGACTTTAACACCGGCTGTGTAGTCCAGAATTTGTGTTCTCGGGCCGTTTCGGTTGGTTCTTCTGTGGCTTTCATACGCGACAGTTGTTCCATGAGCTTCATTATCTGGGACGCTTTCCCAGCAATGCTATCCGCGTCATTCCCCAGCCTCTCCGAGTTGTCGTTCCGTGCATCACTCATTAATTCACGCTTGTCCCTGGCCGACCTGTAAATATGACGTCAAAGCCTGCACCACTCTTGACCATTGGCCAAGTGGTTCTGGATGTCTTTGACTCTCCTGTAGCCATGCCACTTCAAGAAAGTTCTGTGAAGCAGCCTGCAATTGGGTCGGAAAAATTAATAGAAAGAATCACAACGTCACAAGAAAGGGCAAAATGCATGAATTCGGGGATTATTGCTCTTAAAAATGATCTCAGCATTGCCCGGGTGCAACTAACGCAGCTAAAGCCTGCTATTATCAATCAAGAAGACTCATCAGATTTGTTGTAATAATACATGTAAAAGCTTATAAAGGCATATAGCCATCGGTAGCGCATGATTCCCAAGTCACCCTGGGAGCGTAAAGCCTCGCAAATGCAACGTCCCTACGGCAGCCAAGACGACCTTTATCAGACGGGATATTATCCTCGGCAAGTGCCTCGCCACCCATCTCAGGAGTATGTGGGCGACCCTTATGGCAATTACTATCATCGAGAAGAGCGTTCTAGAGCGGGGCTCTACTACGGAGGTCCCCCAGCCGGACCTTGCTACCCAGGAGGTGCATTCTCCGGATTTGACAATTACGGAGCGCATCACCGAGGATACCACGAAGATCCCCGAGGACCAGCATCCATACGTGCAGAATATGATGTGGAGAGGTATGATGACCGCTACTTTGTTCCCGCTGGCTATCCGCCAGCCTACCCTTCGGCTCCTGCTCATCCACACTACACAAACCACCCACCTGATTATGGCCGAGGTGGATTCTACAACGAACAACTGGGGGCTTATGATCCAAACTATCAGTCATCGATGCACCCACAGACACCTCTTTCTACTCCAGTGCCGGCACCGGTGTACGCCTACCATGGGCTCTTGTATCATACCCCTCAATCTCATATCTTACTGGAGAGAGAGGAGCAAACCCGCAAGGATTCTCCGTCTTCTCGTCGCAGCTCCCAAGTGATCGAGTACGTTTCCGAGTCTCCTTCAACCCGACATGTTCAACAATGTGGCAATGCAACCAAGAAAGAAGACGGGAACTCTTTGGTAGAGCAGGATTTCATAAAGTCACGGGCCAAGAGAGAGCTTCCATGTCGAACGCTTTTTATTAGAAATGTGTCTGCGCATGCTGAAAAATCCCAAGTATCCCGAGTGCTCGAGAAATATGGAGCAATCCGTGTTCTCCATGATGAGCACATTGAAGATAAAGGGTTCGTATTCGTCTCCTATGTATCATATAGTTTTTGACGCTGATTTCTAGTTCGATCTAAGACACGCCGAACGGGCCAAGGAGGAACTCCAGGGCTTTGCTATGATGGGAAGAAAGGTTCTATTGCCACTTGATTGAGATTGATGTTGTAGTGGGATTTGCATTTTTCTCTACCAAGAT
The DNA here is from genome assembly GCA_002794465.1 of Paramicrosporidium saccamoebae. Classification (NCBI taxonomy): domain Eukaryota; kingdom Fungi; phylum Rozellomycota; genus Paramicrosporidium; species Paramicrosporidium saccamoebae. Next base: position 78,816 of record MTSL01000178.1, on the reverse strand, counting down.
GGAAGGATGAAGTGAGCGGGCCCTGCTCTGAAGATAAGCACCAAGGCACCCTTATTGTTTGCATTCAAAACACAACTTATCCCTACACCAATGCCGACGTTAAGAGGCTGTTTGGAAAGCACGGCGACATCAAGGGTGTGCGTGATTTTCATCGGATATCAAACAAAAAATTTGTGGAATTCTTCGATGAACGAGACTGCCAATCTGCATACGTGTCGTTGAACGGAAACTCTTTTAAAGGTGGTAAGCTCTCCATTAGATTTTCTTGGGATTATCCTCGCGACATGCGAGCGATTCCCAATCAAATCCGAGCTGATCTAGAAAGAAAAGAAAAGTCTTATGGGAACAAGCCAAGTCCTGGTGTAGAGCGATTTTATGAAAAGAGGCCGAGTCCAGCCGCCGAGGAGCTCCACGACCGGCGATTAAGCTCTGGGATTCAACGATTCGGGGATAAAAAGTCGAGTCCTGATACGGAACTTTTGACTCTAAGAAGTAGGTCCAAATCTCCACCTAGTAAAGACATCCGCCGCGTTGAGAGATATCCCGGTGATGCTGCTCCTGGCGAAATTAATAGGGAAAAGACACCGTCTTTACTGGATTCGGCATCCCAAGAACAACACGTTGTGATGCCCGGTTCGGCAAACCCACGCGTTGTAGATCAAGTTCCACAAATGACTGGTCACTGTACTGTATTTGAGGAAAAGGAAAATCTTGCCACTCCCTATACTAATGCCCAAAATAGCACGTCGGCCATCAAAAACAATTGCCAACAGGGTGGAAAGTCTACCATTGAAGAGTCATCGTCACCCGGGAATACTTTGATGGCACAAATGAGTGCTCTCTTGCTGATGCTACAGGTATATATTGTATAAGACTGTGCACTCATGAGTCTAGCAACGCAATTTGGCCAAAGCATCTACAGACCCCAAGGAATAGTGCTTTTACCCGAAAAATTATCGCCCCCTATTAGTTGTGTAGATCAGATAATGTGAAATAATTCAATAATAAACTACAACTATCTAAAACAAGAAATTAGCTCGGCGGAGCAACAGATGAACTTTTCGTGCTTGAAGTCGAACTCAAAGCCACAAGGGAAGTGGAATCCTCCTCAACCCGATAGCCATGGTCTCTCAGGTATTGCGCAAGATACGTCTTTATCTTGGCCTTCTTTTGGCCGGATATCAACTCACTTTCGCTCATGTCTGAAGGAGGCAGATTGTACTCTTTCTTTAACGCACGCAGTTCCTTTTCAGTAATCCGATGAGTGAGCTTACGGGCTGTCTCTTTAAAAACACCTGGAGAAAGAATCTGGTCTCGGCACCATCGACTCATGTACTTTACAACTATATGAGAGATTTGCTCGCAAAGCTGGTTCTCAAATTGACGCCAACGCAAATTGTCTCCAGAGGTACAGTCTCCGTTCACAGTCTTGCCATTGCCAAGATCAACTGCGAGGGAGTTTCTAGACAGTGCAGCGCTCTTTGCTCGCTCGATTATTTCTCGAAGTCGCACTTCTTGATCTAAAGGCTTGGGATCAACGTTCTTGCTACCATGCCGTTCTTTATCATACTCACGATGGTCGCGCTTTTCGTAAGAATGATTCTCCCTTGCGTGCGTACCGTCAAAGGTTGACTGATGACCAGCCGGTGGATCCCATCTTGCTTCCCTTGTCTGATGACCAGCTGGTGGATCCCATCTCGTTTCCCTTGTCTGCTCATGATAATAATATGTGCGGCCGTCAGGAGCTCGTGCCTTTCTCCAGCCCACTGGGTTGTAGGAACCGAGCGGCAGGCTTGCAGTTCTTTCACTCGCAGCCGCCGTCCCTGTCCATTTCGATTTTTTGAAGCGGGCGCCGTCTTCTAATAGAGAGTATCCGGCAACTGGGATCGCGGGTGCAGCCTTTGGCTCTTCAACAGCCACTTTTGGGATTCTAAAAACGTGCTCAAGTAAAGCCCACTTTTCAACTAGATTTTTGGCCGCTTCAATAGTCTCCTTAGACAAATCTTCCCGTTGGATTAGCCGTGCAATTTTGTCCTCAATGTGGGCATCTTCGAGAGAGTTTCGACTAGCCACGGGAAGCTTGGAGAGAATTAAAACCATTGCCGATACAATCTTTGGATCTCTCCAATGGGATCCTAGCAAAACGTTGATAATCTGTAGTCCGTGAAGTGAAACAAATCTTTTCAGCAAAACCGGATCTTCAGTTAATGTTAGCGTCCAGATGAGAGGATTGACTGCCTCCAAGTCTTCAGTCCTCAACAGCAATCTCGCCAGCAGGGCCATGTCTTCCGAGTTTTCAACACCCAGCTCACCAGTGAAACGTTCTAGTGCCATGTTGGCATCATCCTCTTCCTGCTGTGAGGTGGGCTTCTTAACTGCTACTGGACGTGACTCTTTCTGTTCCTCTCCTATCACTCCTTTGCAGTTTTCTTCGCCACACAGACATTTCTGCGCTGATGCACCAAATCGGATGAATTTGTAATCAAAGGTCAACTCGGTGTTGGCTTTGATGCGACGAAGAGTGAACAATCCAATCCTCAATCTACCAGAAACAATCCATTTCTGTGTAGCACAATTAGGGTTGCAGCTATGATTCATAAATCTTGAAAGATTTCCCTTCTTGGTGGCGTCAATCACCTAAAATCAATCAATTACACGCCGAAGAGGTGTACTTGATCATTTCGCAGGGTCATAAAGTAGTAATGACGCTGGCCTCGGTCGGTGTAAATATCGGAGCGCTCCTCAAACTGTTCTTGGTTCAAAATTTCGCCGACATATTCAATGATAAATTGGCCCCTACAACTTAGTACAAGTCAGACGCCTAGTCTCACGCTTCCAGGTCCTGTCTAGTGCGAAGACCAAAGCCTTTTCCTGGCGTCTCAAATACTTCCACGTCGGCGAATTGGTGTTTTTGAAATCTGCCAGAATGACCAAGAGTTCCATTGGACGTACCTTTGGTTTCGGCAATTATCCCGACACGGACAATCGTCGGCATTACACTCAATCGATAGCGTTCTATTAATACAATTAGAACGCTCTCCACACGCTTGGGCTTCCGGATCATTCGCGTCTACACAGGTCAACGCAAAGGCAGTACGGCCAACTGTCGACGAAACGGCATTCGCAAGGAAAGACTTCCTCTAGAAAAGGCGAGCGAGCATTCGGACTGGAAGGGGGCGATATCCGCTGCTCATTTTCAGTTATAATTTGGAACGAAGGAACGCCACCAGGAAGACGCGCCTCCATAATATGGACCCGGGAGCCGTCCATGAGCCGGCGACGAATCCCAGCCGGGACGCCCCAGAATTGTTTATAAGTGATGCGCGCGCTTAAATGTTCCGTTTATTGCGGCACTGTTTTACGCATTGCTACAGCCCATACCTTTGGTTCCTACGTGGGACATCATAATGCCCAGGAAAAAGCCATAAATACCAAGCACCTCGGCGAAAATTAGAATGAGCACCATTCCCACGAATACACGCGGCTGTTGAGCCACTCCTCGTACACCAGCATCACCAACGATTCCAATCGCAATACCCGCAGCCAAACCACTGAATCCCACAAGAAGACCACTGCCAAGATGCATAGCACCACTACAGTTATTACATCCACCCAACAGGACTACGTATAGAGGGAATATGTGCTGCGGTCCACTAGCAAAAATCAGAACAAAACAGGCCAAAGCTTACTTGAGGTGAGAATAATAGCGTCAACTACCACTCCGTAGAGAGCGAGGATACCGGCCATAATGACAGGCATCGCAGAACGCATCATCAAGTCAGGACGGGTAATACTGACATTAATAATGCCCAGTCCTGCCTTGGCAGTGCCGTAAGCAGCACCAAGAGCTAGAATATAAGCAACTCTGTCAGCGCCTTACAGGAAAAGATGATGGCTGAGGCAATACCGATGGAACCAAGCACGGGGGCATAGATTGGGCAATACTTGAGAGAATCAGCCATTTCTATTTCTTCAACAATCAAAACACTTGGAAGAGGAAAGCTACCGAGGTTGTGCCGTTATGAGAGCAGTTGTCTGTGTCTGTGGACGAGGCCCGGTGCCACGGGTAAAACTTTTGTGGTGAAAGGAGCCAATCAAACGGCTCTGCACTTTGATACAATTTAATTTTCGTTTCTTTTTCGTAGCCTTGTGCCCTCTACGCGAGCTGCAAGAATTGTCACATTGTACATTGCGCCATGGCATTTCCCACCAATTCGGCGGTGCGTCCTATACCAGGCATGGCGCAGAACGAGCTGCACTACATGGCCAGTATACGTTATCCTATCATTACGCAACCCCTTGGAATGGACCGCGTAGTCATGCTTCTGAACAAAGCCCGTGAGGCCATTTCTCGAATGAGTTTCCACTGGGTCATCTTGAAACACCCAAAGAACGGAGAGTGCTTTCTGCTTGTTCGTCCTGAAAATAATTCTTTTCGAGCGCCAGATGGCTATCAATGGAAGAAGCTGCCGGACGTATCAAACAAAATCTTTGGCAATCAAGTAATATAGACCGTTGTCTCTCTTATCGTAGACCTTGGAAATCGCCCGCTTCGAGTCCGCTGGGCCTCCAAATCTTGTAAGATTGGAATACCGCTTGATGCTGCCCAATAATCGCCTAATTTTTGTACATTATTTGACGCGAGAATCGCTTGTGGCACCTCCGGTTGCCGCAAAAGCTCCAAATTTGGCATATCCTGACTTACGTGTGCAGGCCGCCATGGCAAGGCCTCCAATTAGGTCTCCGATGCAACCTCCTGGTCTACAGGGCTTTGGTTCAACGGCTGGACCTAAACAAGTCACAATACGAAAAGTCTCTGCAGTCCCTGCACAAAACCAGGCGCCGCGGCAGCCGGGAGAGGATCTGTTGGATCTAGTAAATGGTACTGACCAAGTGAGCCGCTTATTTATTTGTCTAGATTCTTTTTACGACTTGGCAGATGAACTGGAAATGTCATCCCACCGGATCCACGTACGTCAGAATCTCTTAAAACGCATTTGTACTTTGAGGCAAGAAAGCGACACACACCAAGCCAAGGAGACTGAGGCGCTCATTGGCGAGATTGTACATTATTTTGTCGTTATAACGTTGTAGGAGGTGGCACGTGAAGAGTTGGAGGCTCTCCAGGAAACTGCCAATAAGGCCCAGCTTCGCAGAGACAAGATGAAAGTCGAGCATGATCGCGTCTTAACAGAGATTAATGAGCTTGATTGTGAGGCAACCATCTTTACTCTAACCAAAGATTGGGCCGAGATTGCCGAGGTAAAGGCTATTCGTAGGATCCCTCCCATCGTGAAACATAAATAGACGTTGTTTGTCATTCTAAAGATATCGATGTCCCGTATGCCGATTTGAATGCATTCTGCAGTTTGTCTACGGCCAACTGAACAGTTGGCAATAGATGCACGTTTTCCTTTGGAATTGCAACAATATACCTGAACACGACACGAACGTACTCTGTAAATCCACCGAGGCTGACAAGTTGGATTGCATATTCGGTCAGGTCAAGGATATCCACTTTGACCACTGCCGCTGGTTCATCTTGGAGTCTTTTTGAAAACCATTTGTGGATTTCTTCAATATTATGCATTCCGCAAAAGCCTGGTATACAATCAGCTATTGGAGCAGTCAGCAATTCGTGCGTCATAGGTTTAGCAAGCCTGTAGTGTTCTCGTAACTCGTTCTGAATCTCCTCTGGCAGCGCATCAAAAACAGTTTGATCGATTTCTTGCGGCACTCCAGTGGGAGCGGAGGGTCGAGACGCAAGCATGTCAATAATTGATGTTTTTGCCATCTTGGTTTCCCTTTTCACAGCGGATAACTTGACAGGTAATTTACGCTGTTTAGCTGGTGGCTGACACTGCTTGGTAGGTGAAATCTCGGCGTGCCTCTTCATTGTTGCTTCTGAAATGATTTCTTGACGAAGCTCCTCTGAAAGTTCGTCAAAAACATCCTGGCTGTAGCCCAACATTTTAAGAACCCTTTCGATAGGATCGACTTGGCCTTGTTCCATTAGTGAAAGAACACTGGTTTGCTTTGGACCCGGCTCCTTCTCTGCAAGATCGCTAAGAAATATGCCGACACCACGGATTTCTCCGGGAGGAATACTTAAAGAATTACAAAGCACCCGGCACGCTTCTTGCAAAGCCATAGCAGAAGTTATACCGCCTCCCAAACGCCTGGTCTTGGAAAAGGCATCACACTCTCCATGCCCAAGACGCTTAATCGGCTCACCTGCACCAGGTGTCCGTCGTAAAAGTCGGAATTGAACCTTATAAGATACCAGCCGAGCCACTTCTAACTTTGAAAACACGTGAACTGAGAGACGGTTGACAAAATCATACAATTGATCTCGAGTTTCAAACCGAACTCCCCAGGTAATATCGGCACCAACACTCTGACGTGGCTTCGATTCAGATATTAGTCGATTATCGATTCCGCGTGCCCGTTCATATAGCGTGGATCCTTGTTTTGGACCAAAGAGTTCTCGCAACCTGGACAATGGAACTGACAATAGATCGCCGCAAGTTTTCCATCCGTTCTCACTCAGTCGACGCTCAATTGACCAGCCCACACCGGGAATATTCGACAAAGGCAAGGTTTGGAAATACTCAGAGACCATGTCCTCCTTTAAATAGAACTGACCATTTGGTTTAGCCTTCTTGGTAGCCAATCGTGCGAGTAGCAGATTGGAGCCAATTCCGATGGATGCATTGCAACCCAGTTTTTGGTATATTACTTTTCTAATCTCCTCAGCCAAATTTGAAGGATCAACTACTGTAGATGGGTCATTGGGAAATGCAGATGAGACATCAATAAACACCTCATCACAACTCACAGCCTGAAGCTCATCAGCATAATTGGCCAATATTCGATAGAGCTCGTAGGAAACTTGTTGGTATTTTTCATATTCATAAGGCAAAAGAGTGAGGCTTGGGCAAAGCTGCAGAGCAGTTTTAATGTACATTCCATTCCTTAACCCAAACTCTCTTGCTGCATAATTACAAGATGCTAAATCACTACTAGAATCTTTTAGCTTCATGGCGCCGTCTTGACGGTTCGCTGCATGAGTAATGGCCACAGGTTTAGCCACCAGATCTTGCCTATCGCGAAGACTAACGGAAGCGAAGAAGCAATCCATGTCAACGTGAAATAACACACGTGGACCACTATGTAGTTTCTTCTTTCTCTTGCGCATTAGCGACTGGGCAAAAAGTTTCAAATCTTCACGCCAAGTTGATAGATGGTGCAGGCGGGATGCAGCAAAATAGTGCTCCAAGAAATTAGGATCATTGGCGTCGGTCAGACGCAGGTGATGGATCGGATTTCCAGTCCCAATTTCAGAATCAGCAATGTCACTGTGCCATGCCTCTTCAAGAGATGGACGACAAGTTTCATTCTCGGCCACAAAGTCGTCATAAGAACGACGGGTCTCATCTTCGATCACGGAATCGTCAGAAAAACGACAAGTCTCGTTCTCAGCCACGAAATCGTCAGAAAACCGACAAGTCTCGTTCTCGTTCTCACTCCCATTCTCATTCTCATTCTCATTCTTAGTCACATCAATCTTATTAGTTGCTTTAACAACTGAAAGAGTTGACGGGTTCTTGTTATGAGCTTGCGCACATAGCTGGTACTCATCAACCGGCAATAGTCTTTTATCTCTTATACTGTCTGTAATCCATTGAGGCTTGACAACCAGCCTTTCTAGTTGTAGCTGTCCTATTTCGGTATCTGAAGGTGTTGTAGCAATCATGTGGGTGACAGGAGAAGCGTGATACTGTTCGAAGCGACCTCCATGCTGTACAATCATGTCCTCTAATTCGTGTTGAGGAGGGCCATTAACTTGGGCGACAATACCAGAGAATATTTTACCGCGCTGGGCAAGTCCCTCAGCCTGTCGAGGACCAAGGTTTTCTTGCTTCACTACGATGTGCTGTCCAAATTCATTATTTCTGGCCGTGCCGTCACCTGTCGACTCCTTTTCCTCCATGGCCCTGCAACATGGCTATCCTGCAGTCTAGTGTATTAACACGGATATTCTTTATTCAACATACTTGGGAGCATTTTTTGAATCGGCACTCTCCAGGATGCAAGTATTATTTACACGGACGGGGCCTCGCGGAATGGAAGGAAGGATTCCGGCCTACAGATGTCAATACACTCAATAAGCTTTACCTTTCCCAACAGTCTTGCAACCGTGTCAGTGGGCTGTGCGCCTACACTAAGCCAATATTTTGTCCTCGCAAAATCCAACGAAATTCTCTTGACTCCGCTTTGGTCAGGTTGGGCATGATACTCGCCCAGTTTTTCTATATGTCGCCCGTCTCTCTTAGCCCATGAATTTGCCACATTAATACGGTAGTGGGGATCATGGCGGCATCCAATGCGAGCAAGACGAATTCGAACTGGCATTTGAATGAGAGAAAGACCAGGGAGGTGGATGAGCGGCAGGGAATGGGTCGACTATTATCAGGTTCTTGGAATCAGTGGCGACGCCACTGCAAAGGAAATTTCATCTGCATATCGTGGCCTGGCGCTGAAATATCATCCGGACAAGAGCACGTCTACAGAGTCTGTACAGAGATTCCACGTCCTTTCCAAGGCATACCAAGTCTTGACTGACGTCGAGGCACGCCGTGCCTTTGATGCGGTGCTGGCCGGTCGAATGGCTCAAAAGCAGAGAGAGGCTGAGTTTGACTCTACACGACGGGGAATGCGTGATGAACTGCTTAGGAAGGAGAAGGAAGCTAGAAAGAGGAAAGCGGATGAAGAGGAGGCTGAAATCAGATTACAGCACGAAATGGAGCGGATTCGGAAAGAGGCCCAACTAGAAGCCGATAGAAAGGAACGCGAGAAACAGACTGAGGAGGGCGTGCCGGGGAAAGCACTGTTTGATGATCTGGATCGAACACTAAAGATATCTGCCGAGTCGATTCTAAGCGAAGAGAAAATCAAAGAAACTCTAAAGCCCTATGGCACAGTAGAGAGCGTGTTGATTTCGAAAAAACAGAAAAGTGGCATTGTTCAATTTACTGATATTCTTACTGCAAAAAGTGTAATGATGGACGCTGACAGGCATCTGCTCAAACCATTGTCCTTTTCTTGGGCAAAGGGACATCCTCCAGTGGTAATTGACACTCCAGATGAGCCTAAAAAGGCGAATCCAAAAGATTTTGAAAGCTTGACCTTGATGAGGATGCGCCAAGCTGCCGAGCGCAAGCAGTTGAGAGCCAAACTAGAGGCTGATTAAGGAAATGTTTTGGCTTTATATAATTCTATATCAGAGCTTTGTAAATAAACGTGCACTGTCATTATTTTCTTCCGCGAGGTGGGCCACGAGATTTTGAGGAGATTATTGTCAATGGTGCCTTTAACACTGCCATCTTTACCGGAATCTCCCGACCGGTTCCTGGGACGACAAACTTTGTGGGCTCCTCCCGATCAGGCTTCTCCACGGTGCATCCGACTGCTCGGAGATAGTCTGCCGTCTTTGTAGCTGGCTGCTGCAACGCCACACTTAAGCGGGCAGTGTTGGTACGGAAACCATCCAAGGTGAGGACGAGGATACAAATGTAGCTGACCAGACGATCCCGACAAATGGACGAAAGCTTGTAGCGCTGCTTTCCATTTCCGACCGTGACCACTTCTGTAAATTGACGGAGCAATCCAGTTGTCACATCAAAGGTGGCCATGGATAGGAAATGGCCCACATTACCGTTGATCTTTGCTTCATTCAGAGTCCGGAAGCTCATCAAGTAATTCAAGTACACAAGACACCGGACAGTATGGGTCAAATCAGCATCTGAGGGCATACTAGTTAGCGCTGCCAAGGATCTAAGTCGGTGTCCGACCATTTCGTGGAAATTATAAGGCGTAGTGATTTCTGTCAACGCATTAGCATCCTTCTTATTTAGAGCATCGACAATCGGCGAAACATCCAGGGAATAGTAGATTTCCTGTGGAATCAAGTCTTGCATTCGATAAATTTCATCCACCTTTCTTGTCGACGTGCTGTGTGGCGGTAGAATACCGTCATTACTAACCAGAGTACCGCCCTCAGATGTCGTCTCCACGGCCGATTCGGCATCCCCATCTTTTTTTTCCGAAATGCGACTGATGGAGGAGTCCAGGTTACGCGAGATGAACGTTGATTGCGTAGCGAGCTGCTCCATATCAATCTTATTCCGGTCAAGGGAGCTGAGCATTTGTCTCGTCTTTTTCGTACCAAAGGACTCTCCCAATAGAGCCTTGGCTTTGTAGTATTCGCTAGTGGCCTCTTTTCCAGTCAAGACCTTTGGTTCATCTCTAGTCACATTGTCTGAAGCCTCCAGACTCTTAATGATACGACTAGTTACTAGGAGATCGGCATCGTAAAGTTGTGCAGACTGCTTCGCAGTGTCAACAAGGGCGACTGCATATCGGTAAGGAAGCGTAACCGCAGAATGTTCGCCGAAATTGACTGCACGATATTTAATACGGTCGGTCTCGGAGGTTAGCTGGAGATGCGACCACTTGCGCGGTTGACGGTTTCGTTCCAGAGTAAAGTCTTTCTCACATGTACAGAATGAAGCATCGTCGACTAGAATTATTAAACCGAGTCTCGACAGTCTACCTATTAAAGGCTTTCCAATGCTTGTTTCAGAATTGGATGCCGATACCACTGTGACTTTAATAGGTGCCGAGTCCTTGGCATTTTTCGTCATTTTCACGAGCCTGAGACCGCCTTGGCCGGGGCGCAGCAATAAAGATATTATAAATGTGGGATAGTGTATCGACGGACCAGGGATATGACAAAAATACTTATAAACTACTCACAATTCTGTATTTTTGTTGGGATCTCTAATCTGCCGATACGCTATGCAGGGCCAATATATTTTTAAATGGACGACAAAGAACTAGCAACAGATTAAGGCTTCATCGGAAGCGTTCTAACATTGGAAAGTCAATACGCTTATTACTCGCCCCTGACTTTCCTTCCATATTTGGGCCACTATCCAGCGCCCAGCACCTGGTTAAATGTTTCATTACTCTACCAATATGCTATATCTCACAATATTTTATTTACGGACATTTTCGATCAATGTAAGATGCTCCATGCTCCTTGTACTCTTGTTTGGTAAGCCATAATTGCTGGAACGTGGATAGGGATGCCAAAATAGACCCGCCAATCCAGGCTCCGAAACGACGCTCGTGGCTTGAAGGACTAATCTGAACACGAACGCGACCCTATGAAATGACTACCCATTAAGAAATCTTACATATGTTGGCATGCGCCCCAACTCAAAATTGAGCCTCTCGGAGAGTCCATTGAGCGAACTTCCTCCACCAGTAAGTATCAGATTTCCAATTAGGGAACCGCGCACTTCTGCGTCACACTGTTGCAAGCTCTTATTAATCAGTTCCGCCAAGCCGATCACGGAACTAGGAGCGGGTTCGCCAGTTTGGTGACGAAATTGGCCCGGATGGAACAATTGCTCGCCCAGACGGAACCGATCAATGACAAAATTACGGTTATATCCGTCAGGAAATTCATAGTATTTGGGAGGACGACGAGCAAGCTCGGTTCCGTTGAACGAGAGCTCGCTGATCTGAACAGTGCTCTCTTTGAAATCATCAAGAACCAGGTTTTGGTGATACGTCATGAACGAATCGGTAACGTCTTTAAGCATCTTTGGTTCCATCTTTGCGGGCTGGGATAACTCCACCGGAAATTTGTGCTCCACTTGCTGTGGAATGTGCAGAGGACCAATTTTTAAATCATCCAGCAGAATTGTGCGTGCTTGAGATGTCAAAGCATCTCCTCCAAGAAGGGGCTGGTGCAGTGCACCGGCCTTGATCAGGTATCCTTCGAAAATGGGACCGACGCGAATAGCGGACGCTCCACAGTCTATGACCAACGCAGAGTGTTTCCCCATAGCAAACGCGGCAAGCACTGGAGCGCGTCCTAAAAAGACGGCAGGAACGTCGAATTTGTCAAAGAACATTTGCACCAACTTTTCCCGGGTCTCACGACTCCACATGGGATTGTCCACGAACAGGACTGGGTGTTCAGTCCATTTTGCGCCCAACTTCTCTCCCACCGAGTGCACCAGTAGCTTTTCCAACAGATTCCAGTCAAGCACTTCAGTGCCGCTGATTACTGGCTTAATTTCCATGCTGGCCCGAGGGAAGGACAGGGCAAGATCGCCAAAGAAATACTGTCCGTCTGTAACTGTTCCAACCTGCGAGGGAATCACCACACTTGGTCGCTCGTCGCCCGAGTATCCCACTCTGAGCTGACGAGTCCCTAAATCCACGACAATACTGCACACTTCGTCTACAAAAGGGTATAAATGCAAAACCAGTCTGCGTACCAGCTACAAAGGTCATGAAATTTTACCACAGAAATGGTTTATTTCTTTTTAGTTTTTCTTGGCCTTTTGCTTGGATAACATCCAGTTCCAGCTACCTTTCTTCTTGCTCTTGTCGTTGTTCACACGCAGCAACTCTCTAATTTTGTGCATCTCCTGTTCGACAGCAATGACGGGATCGCCTTTAAACTGAATCTCTTCCACGACTGTGAGGTCCACGTTGAATCCATCTGCAATGTTAAACTTGTCGTGGGCGATCAAGTCTTCGGGCTTAAAGATTTCATACTTTTTGTTGGTAATGTCATCACGTAGACGTGCCACCCATGCATCGTATTCTGGCATCTGATGTACTGCGGGATCCCATGTGTTCAAAGGGTTAGTTGGCAATGCCACAACTGAGCAAATGGCCATGCACATGAAAATGAAATCGACTAGCTGGATCATGATGGAGTATTCAATGCCAGCCAGTAGCAGAGTCCCTCTAATTATAACCTAATCAAATCACTACTTTTAGTAACACCGTGCCCTCAGGAGTGACCTGATTGGCGGGCCATGAAAGTTTCCAAGGCGGCCATCGACCATTGCAAAAGTCTCGTAAAGAGGAATGATTACTTGGATTATCTCTGTGCAGGTTATCTCCCACCTGATGTATGCACCCTCAAGTTTGCTCTGGGAGCTTTCAATATCGAGGCTGCTCGCATAAAAGCAACCAGTACCAGACTAGATTTGTCACTGAACCGGATACAGTTTTGGGAAAATGGCCTAATGAATGTATGACATATTTCCGGCATAATTTTAGAACAGGGAAATGGACAATCCAATTTTATCGATTCTCAACATGTACAGCTCCGGACACGGCACCATACAGTTCCGACTGCGTCAATTCCTTGACGCAAAGGTACACACCTCCAATGTTTAATATCGGCTAGACGAATGATCTGACAAAGCCCGTGTACTTTGACATGTCTGAGATTGAAAATTACTCTGAGAAGACGTTTTCTAATTTGTTGTGTATTCTACTAGAGTACTGCGGAATCAAGGATTTGGATGCTGATCATGTTGCGTCTCATGTGGGAAAGGCACTGGGAATTGTAGCTTTTATTAAAAGCGCCGTCTCTCTCAGCCGCAAAGGCCTAGATTCGGGTATTCCGATGAGCTTGCTATCCAAAGCAGGAATATCACAAGAATCCTTGAAACAAGATGCCATTTGGTCAGAGGAAGGACCACGGAACTGTATACACAATATGGCGGATACTGCCTACATTCACCTGTCACATGCTGAAAAGTATATGGAAAAAGCATCTCCCAAGCACCCCCTCTTGCGGAGGATCTTTCTCCCAGCCAAATTATCGGCCCAATATTTGGACGCTCTCCAAATGCAAGACTTTGATCTGTCCAGTGCCTCTTTATATAAACTAGACAAATGGCTACCGGTGACGCTCACATGGCAGCTTTACAAGCACCCTCATAGTTTTAGAGGCTTATCAAAGAGTAAATGATAAATAATGGTTCATGGCAAGTCCCCACACACAGCTTCCAAACGAAATTCTGTAAAACTCGGTCGTCCTGTAAAGAAGCGCGATCATATACCATCCACATATACCTCCGATGCTACCAGGTCTGTATGCAGAGGTTATTGATTAGTGTAGTATTTTGGAGAAGACAATTTTCGGTGCATTGAAGGCGGCTGTCAAATGCAAACCTCCGTGCTCAAAGAGAGATTGGAGACGCGCATGCACCTTGGTTGCTATCGTCATACTCTCCTTGCCGCAAGGAAAACGCTGGTTTCTGTTGACCACATCTGCGCTTATGGTCGTATCAGCACTCGAGTTTTTCATTGGGAAGCTCTTTTTGCTGTCTCGTGCTGCAGAAATCCCCGATCGACTAAGGAGGATCCATGACGAGTTTGTCCAACGCGGCATGGAGTACGGCGAGGTCCAGGAGCCGCCTAGTCGGGCTATTAATCTCGTAAGGGTCCTTAGAGATGGCAATTGGAGACTATTGCCAGTCAATTTGCTTGTAGAGGGCGATACGTTTCAGCTTTCACCTGGAGATGATCTTGGAATTTCATGTCGAAAGAGAGACATTGCAGGGATGACCACTGATCTATTTGAGGTTATGGAGACTCCCCTTCAGCGCCAGTTGGAAGTGTCCTCTTTCCTTTGTTCGATCGACAATCCTTGGAAGAACAGCCTGCAGCCAGTCACAGGATGGTTGTACATGTGCCAAATATTCATAGCCGCTCTGACACTCTTTTTGTGCTGCATTGGTGTGCAGGATAATGCCTTTTGCCAATCAATGCTTGTGGGCCTATTCATTTCATTTGTTCTAGTATCTCCCATTTGGACCATGCTCTTTTTTTGCTTCGGAAACGCACGCCTTATTGCACTAACCGAAGTGCTTCAAAAGTCAAAGACGCCCTATCTGGAGGCGGAGGATGTCGATGAATTTGATGAAGAGGCCCCACCTCCAACCAAGGATATCTATCTTAATCCACTCGACATCCTAAGGACCATCAAGTCTGCGTTCCAGCAGAATCTCTCACACTTTTTATTTTGGCAGTACGATCTAACCGAGTCTTTTTCGTCAGTCTCAGTTTTGTCATTTCTAGATCGCGAAGGCCCAATTGCTAATGTATGAGCGCGCCTTTGGATTAAATTTTAGTCATTCCCGGTTCCCATGGAAGTGGTGTTTCCTAGTCCTGAGGCTGAGGGAGAACTTGCATTTGGAGAATTCATCATGGATCCCTCTAATTTGAATTTGATGAGAACAAATTATGCCGACCCAAGGGCAACCGATGAGGATTTAAAGGCTTTAGGACTGTCACTTCTTGTCTCGGCTTCATGTGGGGTGCACCATGGGCAATTCCGTCGTGATTGGCATGTTCGGTTTCCTTGGAGCATTCATCCCGGTCGAAAGCTGGATCCAGTTTTCCGAACCTGCACCTGCACAGTCTCTCGTGAACTGGGGTTTCATGCCAGAGCCATCAACAATTACAGCCGTGTTCTTGATTTTTGGATTATACGCGACGTGGGAATATCAACAACCCTGACGCCCATTGAATATCAAGGGCTTTTTTCGAGGATATTTCGTGACCAAAGCAGCAATGAAATGCACATGTTTTCCTTTGGAGATTTGACATCGGCCGCCTGTCTTTGCCGCTATACTTGGAACTCGCGAGTGATTGAAAAAATGGGCGACACGCTGAGGAAGAAATTGATTGAATTGGACGACAATCTGGCGGCTTCTGATCTTCAATGTATTGGCATGTCGTACAAGCCAATTGTGGAGGATGGATGTAAACTTCCCCACTTCAAGGAATCTCCCCACTTGATCAATTTTGTCTCCGCCTCGGATGAGGCCAACAATTCTGATATTGCCAAGTTTGCCCGCGGACATATATTTCTTGGAGTTTTGATTTCAGGCTACGTCCCAAAAGAGGACATGCAGGAGCTTATTGACGATTTGGAGAATAGTGGGATACGTTTTGTTTACTTTTCGCCCTATTCGGAGAGCATTACAAAAGCCTTTGGTGATCGTCTTGGTTTAGAGACTGATTGGAATAGCTGTATAATTCTGTCAAAGGGCACTAATGCTGCACTGCCAGATTTTACCGATCCCAAATCCAAATTGCCTCGCGGGGTATACAACATCCGTCCCCATCTGGCCGACGTCGACGACATTCCCTTGAATATATCACTCTTTGCCGAATGTGATCCCCAGTCAGTCGTGGAGATGAACAGCATTTATGCAGAGAATGCTAGAGTTGTAATTTCTGTGGGGTCTACGCTCAATTGGAGAAACTCGGAAGTATTTGCAAGCACCAAAACTTCCATAGGGATGGAACCCCAGAACCTTCGGGAGCCGACCCAGTTTGGCAAAATGTCTTCTATGCATCTATCAGCAGCGTTGACTTCGCTTACCTGTCCCATAGTTATCCCTTTTGATTGCAGTCCATATGTCCTGACGGAAATCATCAGAGAGGCTCGGTGTCTTGCTCGTGGAACAACTTCTGCCCACCTCTACGCTCTATGCATGGCCCAATCTTTGGCTATCGGCTTATTAATGGGACGAATATCAATTGCTTCGATTGGTTCCATGATGATTATTGTACTTGCTACCGTGATCGAGTTTATGTTTGCGCCTTACGAGCCCAATATTTTAAGGCTAATGCCCAAGCAGGCCTGGGATCCTGAATACCAACAATCCGTCAGAAATATTTACGGGATCCGATCATTTATGAACGGAGCCATTCTAGCTTGTGCATCTAGGTTGATTAGCCAACCATTTGTGCCAGCTGCACTTTCAGTTGCAGTAATGTCCATGTCGGCCACGTGTCTGCATGTTCATTTGCCACTCATTCAATTTGGACTTTGTCAGCATGCATACTGGTCGTATTTGATGTTACTATCGCTTTTGTCAATCTGCATCGTGACACTGTTTGTCCAAGAAATACAAGGTCTAGCCATGGCGCTGGTACAAGTTGCTATTCTTGTATTGCTTGCATTGGGATCGAACGAGACTGTAAAGTATTTCTGGCATGTTGAAACGGAACGATCAGAGAAGCGCGCAAAGCTACAATTCAACACCAAACTCGGAATGCACTCTCCTGTGTGAGTGTTAGTGTATTTAATGGATCGACGACTCCCATACTGTATAATATTTACGCTTTAATAAATTGATCTTGTGTTCTGATTTAGCAGCTGGAAGAGCGTGGCGTGTATTAAGGGAAGGAAGAAAGCTGCAGATGAACTCTCTTCCTGCAGCCTCGTTCTGCTTGCTATCACCGGTGACTTTGGGCATGTCATGCTTGCACTGGACACCCACAAATCAACCATCCTGTCCAGGTCAATCTTTACATTTCCGGGCAGCAATATAGAGCACTCGCGCAGTCTACATAACGTTGGACATTGTCATCGAGTTTGTTACCTTTCTTGATACTCCATTATCATTTCCGTGCAACGCGGCCCCTGATCAACAAAAATATTTGTCAGAATGGCCGACACCACTGAGTGCTGGTAGAGATCCCGCTGGCTGTTCAAGTTTTCAATTAGTATGTCCAACAGAGCGCACAGCACAAACTCGAGATCTGGTTCAGCGACAGGCCTGGGACTGAACCATCCTTTGAGCTCTAGCTTTGGCGAGTTTGCCTGTGAGAGGGTTCCTAATGTTTCCTCATTGTCGAGGACAGTGTGCAACAAGCAAAGGTGCAGATAAACATTTGGGTATTTTCCTGGAGTCGCGAAATCGCTTCGAATCAGTTTTGTCAACTTGACCAGCTTAGAAGGTGTCTTGCCGATGCAAATAGCTTTAGTTTCACTTCCGTGAAGAATACGAAAGAGAATAAACTCGGCCATCAGATCCCCCATCAGCAACCTCTCCCACAAAAACTCGTGCAACCTCTCTGACAACTGGGCATCCTCTAGGAGTGCATGCATCAGCATTTCACATCCCAAAACCCTCGATTCAGGATGCTCCAGCACAAAGGACAATGTTGCGCCAGCTACGGGACAATATTCTGCACCCAGGATTGTCCTAACCAGGCCATATACTATTCCTTGCACCAGCTCCGGCTGCCCCGCCACCAATCTACTCAGCACCGATGCACCAAGCAATTCGCCGCGGCCAGTCTCGGAAGCTAGCAGCGCCAGTATCTGGACGTAGGGCCGACTATCCTGTCCCAGGAAACGAAGGAAGCCTGCAGTGATGGAACGCATGAAAGTGGTCGCATGGCGGGAAGTAGTCAGCGAGTCGAATAGCAGAGTAGAGGCACGATTTTCCTTTAAAATGCTCTTGATGAGTGACTGTGCCTTTTCCCTAACATCTAGCCTAGAGCTGTCAACATCAAGTGCACCAAATACTGGTCATGGAGGAGGAATCTCTCCGACCCCCTCTGCAGAATATCCATCGCTGAGAGTCTAAGATTACCAGAAACATCACAATCATTCATCAGCTGTCGCAAGATTGTCAGGTTCATGTCACTGAATAATGATTCTGGAGAGCCATCCTTCAGCAATGGCGAGTGTGAGGGTGTTGACCTCGGTGTAAACATGGCCGATTTCCATTCGTCCGTTCCAACAGAGAATTATATTGAGCAAGGTATACCGGATGGATCGGCGCCGTGTGCTCGGATAGAAGCTTTGGAATTTTGCTTGTTCCATTTTTGGTGTGGTTGGCATCGACTTGCTCCAGTGCTGCTGTGGCAATTGTCGCTTGAGCCTACTTGAAAGTTACCACCTATCACTATTTACTATTCCTCACCAAATCACTTTGTTACGGTACCCATCGCTGGTGACTATTCACTACTAAATCACTATGCTATGTTAGGTGCCAGACAACCAAATTATAGACGCTACAATGTCGAATTATTATTTCATATCATAGTCGTCTACAGTTCCGTAGTAGGTGGCAATCTTCTTTCTAATCTTGCTGTTGTCCACCCATGTTACAAAGTCTTCCAGCGTTCTCGTAACAAAAAATGCGGGATCCTTCACAACCTCTGTGCCCACTCGCACATGACCCTGCTCCACTAGCGTGGTCGCCTCTTGCAAAGTTTGACACATTTTTAAACTGACCAGCACTGAGGAGAGACGTCTCCTGCACATGGATGTGGCCGTGACTCGCGCCAACTGCGACATGGTGTTTTTTGTTGTTATCAAGCCACACTGATACAGCTTGTCCAGTATTTGCGCTGCAACTTTTTGTCTAAACGGGTCATCCGGCTGCAACTGCGACACCAGGCTAGCCAGTTCTGTAATGTAACCACAAATCTTGTTGTATTTGACATAGTCCTCGCGCTTGTGGAGATGGTGACGACGTACCATCGTCTGCTCCTTCGGGTTGTCGCTTTTCCACTGAAAGAAATCAACCTTCTTCAGCAGCTTCTGCTCATGGTGTTTGAACTGACGGACCATATTTGCTATACCCCGGTCCAAGTACCCGAATTTAGTCAATTTAAAACAGTGCCAATGCCGACCGCACAAATGGCTACGGTGCAACTCGATGAAGGCATAATGGCCATACTACGGACAGCAGAATCACCGGAGCAATGCCAAGAGGCAGTAAAGCTGCTCAAAGCGCAAATGAGTCAGCCTCGGCGCACCGGCTATCCAACGGCTGAACAGTTTGTTGATTTTTTCAAATACGGACACTTAATCAAAGTTCCCACTTGACTCAGGCCTATCCAACTTGTAGGAGACTAAGCGTCGTGGCTGGGAATACTATAATTTGAAGGACTCTGAGACTGTCTCGGGACACATGTACAGGATGGGTCTAATGTCAATGGTGTTGGAGTCTCCAAATCTGGACATGAATAGATGTGGCCAGATGGCGCTCGTCCACGATCTGGCCGAATCAATAGTTGGCGACATTACCCCATGGTGTGGCATCGACAAAGAGGAAAAGCACCGTCTTGAGACAGTATCCATACTGCATGCCTAATCGGTGTAGGACGCAATGAAAAAGATTGTGAGTAGCTTGGGAACTACAAATGCCGCCAATAAGATTGAGTCTCTGTGGTGGGAATACGAACGCAATGAAACACCCGAGGCAAATTTCGTTCACGATATGGATAAATTGGAGCTTGCTCAGCAAGCGATGGAATATGAGCACAAATACGAAATCAACTTGGACGAGTTCTTTAAATCGTGTGATCAAGGGATACATGATACTCAGCTGCGAGCCATATTTGCTCAGATTCTCTCACGACGACGTTCAGTATAAAAGGCTATGTATAACAATGCCGAAATTTTAGTATCTCTCACTTTAGCCTAACACCCTGTGATCGAGTTGGCATGTAACGAATCAGAATGCCAATAAACGGTCAAGTCGGTCTGTATCAGCATGACGTTCAATAAAAGTCTTTTTAGTGCGCGAAAGTACTTCTTTATTAAAGTATATAGCAGATAGGCTACCACTATTGACATCAGACTGTGGAATAGCCATCGAAGTTGCCAATCATGGGCGGTGCTGCTTAACAATCCTTTTATTATCAACCCTGCACCGCTATAGGTCGTGTATTTATTATGTACTGAATACCGTCTTCAGTGAGGGGCGATCGTGTTAAAACCAGAAACCCATGAATACATGTCGTGCCAGAATTCTTCGATTACACTTATCCACTTTTGAGCTGGCTCATACTCAAACAAAGGCAGCCCAGCCTGCTGACGAGTTACCGCTACCTGGAGAAGTACATCGACCACAAAGATGAGTGCAATCACGGAAAATGCCCACAGAATCCTCCCCATAAAAATTGAGAATTTTGATTCTACTTCTGTCGGCTCGTCAACCTTGGTCTTAGTGGCATCATTAGTTTCACTAAAGGACAGCAACTCTTCAGTACTCAACTAAAGGTGAGTTACTAATGCGTGTTACCTTTTTGGGCTGAATGGGAGAAGAGCATTGGATTGGATTTGTCCGGAGTACAAAATTGGAAGGTGCACGCTTTTCAACAGATTCAATTTCACTGTAGACCTTTTCACTCAACTTGCTTCCCATCTTTACCAAGTCTTTAAAGTCGGGGGCTTTTTCTAATGATGCAGCCTAAAAATGTTAGTCTTTCGTATTGTAATACACTGATGGGACTGCTGTTCAAGAGGTCGTTGATGGATTGACGAAAGCGCGTCTTACTTTGATCCAACTCTTCTCTAATGGCCTTGATTTTCGGTGTGGACTGTTCGCTATCGAGCTGAAGCAATTTGGCATAGCCAGATTCGGACATGGAATTGGGGGAGGTTTCAATCACATGATGTGGTCTTCTTACATTCGACGTGGTAAATTCACTCAGCAAATCTTCAGCATCAGAGATGCCGCTCAAATCTAATTCAAACGAGTTGCGTGTCTGTGTATTCTTGCTCTTTTCATACTCTTCCTAACCATTAGACAAACAAATCCTTAATTACCAGTGACTGCATAGTGATGGGAAGAAGGAACATGTTATCAGTGTCGTCTCCATTGGTCTCTGAATCAATAATATTCGCCAACTTCATGCGGTCCCGACTCGCATCAAACCCTGAATGCCGGTCTACTCGCGAAACCATCTTGGGAGTCTCCAATTTTTGATATGCCTCCATTAAATCCGCCTTGCTCGTCTTCAAAGTCTGCTGGAAGCTGCTGGCGATCGCCTTGGTGACTGAAGACTTTACAGGAAGGCGCGACTTTATGTGCGGGCTGTACACCGAGTCGCTGTCGCTGTCAAGGATAAAGTCCATCTTTTCCGTGTATCGACTCAGCCCGCCAAATATCTAAAACTAAATTCATTTCTAAAATACCTTGTCGATGCCAGTGGATAGATCTTGAAACGAAACGAACAACTATTAAATTGTTTCGAGATGATGGCAGGCAATGGGGAAGAGCAAGACCTTTACATGGAGTACAAGAAGCTTCTGCGTCAAGTTGAATTGCTCAATTTGCAAGAAGAGTACATTAAGGACGAGTACCGGAACCTGAAGAGGGAGCTACTACATGCTCAAGAGGAGGTGAAGCGCATCAAAGCTGTGCCGCTACTTATTGGCCAGTTCTTGGAGCCCATTGACGAGCAAACTGCCATTGTCTCCTCCACCAGCGGTAGCAATCATATTGTAAAGATTTTGAGTACGGTGGACCGTGAGCTACTTAAGCCAAGTGCCACTGTTGCCTTGCACCGTCACTCTAATGCTCTAGTTGACGTACTTCCCCCAGAGGCTGATAGTGCCATTGCAGTCCTGGGCGACTCTGAACGCCCAGAAGTCCAATACAGCGACATTGGAGGTCTGGACCAACAGAAGCAGGAGATTCGTGAAGCCATCGAGCTACCCCTTACACATCCCGAACTGTATCGCCAAATAGGTATCGACCCCCCTCGTGGTGTTCTTCTCTACGGTCCGCCTGGCACAGGCAAGACTATGCTCGTCAAGGCAGTGGCCCATCATAGCACCGCTGCCTTTATCCGGATCAACGGAAGTGAATTTGTGCAAAAGTACCTCGGTGAAGGTCCTCGAATGGTGCGTGATGTCTTTCGTCTGGCTCGGGAGAAGGCTCCCACCATCATTTTCATCGACGAAGTTGACGCCATTGCCACGAAACGCTTTGATGCCCAAACTGGGGCTGACCGCGAAGTACAGCGTGTCTTGCTAGAGTTGCTGAACCAGATGGATGGTTTCGACCAAACAAGCAGCGTCATGGTTATTATGGCGACAAATCGGGCTGATACTATTGATCCGGCTTTGCTCCGTCCTGGCCGTCTTGACCGTAAGATTGAATTTCCCATGCCGGATCGTCGTCAGAAACGTCTTATTTTTACAACAATCACAAACAAAATGAGTCTGTCTGAGGAGGTTGACTTGGAAGACTTTGTATCCCGTGCTGATAAGCTAAGCGGTGCTGACATTTCTGCCATTTGCCAAGAGGCCGGTATGCAGGCCATTCGCAAGAATCGCTACATGGTTCTACAGCAAGACTTTGAAAAGGGATACGAAGCTCATGTCAAGAAGCGAGATCACGATTACGAATTTTACAAATAATTCACAAATTAGTAAATTCTTGAGCTTGAAGCCAACCAATTGGAAGGGAAAAGGCTCCATTTTGTGGGAATCGTTTACCATCTGATTTGTAAGACTACAAATACAGTTTAATTAGTAAGAGGTGTGACGTAAAAGGCTCTTGTACCATAGGAACTACTATCGCATCCACTTGACAGGAGCTGCCTTCGTGGGGTAGAACGCATCGGTGAGTGGGTTCCTTTATCTGATCCTGTTGTAATCATGGGTTATCATCCCTTAAATGCGGATCGGCCCACCATTTATCAAGAAGGGTTCCCTTGCCGCTCAAATAAAGTACGCGGTATTACCTAACCTCGCGCCATTGAAATCCCCGATACATGATAGATCAATCAGACACATCTAATGTACAGCTGATTCTATTCAAGGCAAAGATGGTTAAAAATGCCAGCATTCGTTATTTCTGCAAGTAATGGTTATACGGACCTTCATCCCTGGTTCATTGCATGCTGATTCCCGGTTCTTAAATAACCCAATTCAAATTTGATTGGCCAGTAGCTTGCCGTTTGCCCCGTTGTTTTCTTTTACTGCTACAGAGCAGCCCCACCTGGAAGATGCTCCTTTTCAATACGGAACACGGCTTCATGGAAGCCATTGTGCGGGGATATCGTCTCGGGATAATTAACTCTACCCAGTATAATAATTTTTGCCAGTGTGAGAGTCTTGAAGGTAATGCTGCGACTGCCATAACACTGTAGACTTGAAGGTACAACTGAACGGCACCGAGTACGGTGAGCTCACGCACTCCCTTCCCTCCCCCATCACCACCTCCATTCTCAGCGCCACTCTCCGTCGCAACTTTGTTGAAGAGTTTCGTTACCTCCAGGCCAACGCCACGGGTGCCCTTTCGCACTTCCTCGCCTATCTTACCTATGAATACCAGATTGATAATGTCGTCTTTCTCATCACTGCCATGTTGCATGAGTCGGCGACAACGGAAGAGTTGATTGAACGGTGCCATCCGTTGGGTCTGTTCGAGGCGTTGCCCGCCTTGACAGTTGCCAGAAATGTGGAGGAGCTGTACAACACGGTGCTGGTGGAGACGCCCCTTGCGCCATACTTTAAGGAATGTCTGAAGGCCAAGGACTTGGATGACTTTAATGTAGAAATTATCCGCAACACTTTGCACCGAGCGTATTTGGAGGATTTCAATCGTTTCTGTGGCCAATGCGATAGCACCACGGCAGAAGTGATGGGTATGGTACTGGCTCACGAAGCAGACCGCCGTACATTAAATGTCATTATCAATTCTCTGGGCACCAGCATCCCTAGAGAGACTAAGATTGCATTGCTCCCCAAATTTGGAAGACTGCATGAACTGGGTGTCTCGCTCAAGTTGGCAAATGCGGAAGAATTGACGCAGGTAAAGTCTATTGTGGAAGCCGAGTGTCCCGAGTACCGACAGCTGCTAGATGCTGCCATGTCAAATCAGAAAGATGACGGCAAGATGAACATGACCGCCAGTACACTAGATGCGGGGGTGCGGTCGTTGGAAGAGTACTTTTTTGAGCGCGAGGTTAGCATGTGCAAAGATGCGATGCTGTACCAATTCAGCATGTGTCCTTTCTATGCGTGGGTAAAGCTCAAGGAGCAAGAAATTCGCAACATTGTCTGGATTGCCGAGTGTATTGCCCAGCAGCAGAAGGAAAACATTCACCACTTTATACCAATCTATTAGACTTGTGGTTTAGCCAGTAATAAACAGCTTATAGGTGTGAACATGTCTTATCGCGGTCGACAGTAGGGGCCAATAGTCAATCTGTTGAATACTGAGAGCGTATTTCTTATTAAAGTCTGTGACACATATGTCGCGTAGTGGGGATAATACCACGGCCCAGTTTAGGCGAGAAGAGACGAGGTGGGACGAGAAGAGAATTTATTCAGTCGATCCAACGACCCTTTTG
>MTSL01000178.1:10223-54014 GCA_002794465.1 Paramicrosporidium saccamoebae | reverse complement strand
ATGGTAAAGATCTCATTATCCTTCATCGATTGTTCTGATTATCCCTTCTCCATACTAGGGAGCTATTTCCAAAGCCATGCTAATCAGTTTTCTACGTCACAGTAATATCTACGAATCATAACCTCTCGATCGCTATTATAAATCTCACAATAGGGTGTTCTGACCCCAATGTGGGGGACGGAGAAGACGGATGCTTTGATCCCACGCACAAGTGGCCATGAGTAGAGACGGTTCATAAAGAGACAAATCTACCCCAGTGACAAATTCATCGTGACCCTCCCACATGCCGACCATCGGATTCAGGCTCTTCAGATCCCAGACTCGCATCATCATATCATAGCCAACGGAAAACAGCACGCCTCCAGAGAAGGGGGACCATTTGACCTTTTTAACGGCGCGGTGGTGCCCCCTCAATGTAGTTGCGGGAGACGAGGACATTCTCCAATCCCAGATCCGCACCGTGAGATCAACTGAACCGGTGGCAAACTGCATCGGATCCCATTTGTTCCAGTCCACTGACAGAATTTCATTATCGTGGGCCCTAGACAAGACTTGTGCCATCGCATTGTGAGCGCGCGCGTCCCATAATCGGATACTGCAATCGGAGCCAGCAGAGACTATCAAATTGGCTTCCCGAGGAGACCAAGACGCCTGATAGACCAATCCGTCATGAGACTTTAATGTCCTCATGGATCCACTGGCATCTGCAGTCCACTAGAAATCACAAGTGACCCTCATTTGTACAATTTTGATCGAGCCATCATAGGCTGTGGAGAGGAGACGATCCTTGCTAACCGCATTCCAATCAATACCGCTGCATTCTCGTTGATGCTCCTTTCGCATCACCACAGGAACGCTCGGGACTTTTAGGTCGAATATTGCCACTGTACCATCTGCCATGGCAGCAGCTAATACGGTAGGATTGGATTCACTCCAGGCAACATCATAAAGCCCCTCCGGCAGGTCATATCTGATAATCAAACACAGTACCGTCGAGATACATTTGGGGAGGATGACGGGGTTGCATATGCTCAAATATCCACAGTCGACCGGCACCTTTCATTCCAAAATTGGCAGAGGATGCACAGGCCAGGCGTCGTCCAGTGAATGGATCAAACTTGACCTACTGTAGTTATAAAAACCGACGTAGCGTACCGAAAAGCCATCAAATCCTGGTGTACCGAGTCGGGCTGGTTCCCCGATAAATAGACTTGAATTCATGTAGTTTATGTAAGCGGAAATCAATTTATTTCAGCATCAATCTCCGCCAGAAAGGCGTCTTTCATGGCCGTGTCAGGGAATGTAAAGCTAATAACTGAACGAAACTCTTGCAAGGTGAGCGTATCAATGTACTCATCTCGACGAAATGCATTGCTCACTTGGATTAGATTCTGCATGGATATCTTTAGCAGGTAGTCGAGCTTTTTACAAATCTCCAGTGGATTCTTGGCACATATCTCAGCTCCGACTACATCGACACACGATCGGTTTAAATTTTGAACAAAGTCGGGTAACATGGGGAGAACATCTCTAGAAAGACTCTTGATGGAAATTAGGCCATTCCAAAGCCAAGACAGAACATTCTCTACAAGCTCAAGGATTATTGTGGCAAACATGTCAGGATCTAGGATTGGCAACAAGACCTTTCGGATTTGGCTTAGCCTAAGTAGCGCTTGATCAAGAGTCCTCTGTATGTTGCTAAGCGAATCCCTATCTAATTGTCCATAGCGAAGCTGCCAAGCTTTTGCAGTGAATAGATCGCCAATCTCGTCACGATTTCGATTCAGGCTATTTTGAAGAATCTCTGCACCAATCAGCCCCATCCTCTCGGGAACTTCCGTGGTGCCGGAGCATTTAACTTTGGTGAATACAGAAAGATATCGACTATCGTTGTAGAACAAGGCCGCCAAATGGGGGAGCTGTAAAAGCTGTGAGGCAAAAGCATTTCGAAAAATTTCCAAGAATAAAAGACAGCAATCAGAGATGGCTGCCCTAATCGTATCCTCATCAGATAGGGCAATTGTCATCTCCAGAAACTCTACCAGTTGCCGTGTCTTTTGTGAGATTACCGAGTTTATCGTGTACTCGCCGTCGGAAATTGAGACTGCGCATTTCTCGTAGTTGGGAAGTCTGGCCAATTCTCCGGCCTTCTGTCCCATCTGTCTTTCAAGATATTTTAGATAGTCTGCCTGAAAATCTTCAGATTCATTAGTCATGTCGTCCAAAACTGCTTTTAGACAAGACAGTGAGACGGCACGGTCGTCGCCATATATTCGACGTTGTGCAGACTCCACCTCCAATGGACGCCAAATGCGCTCCAGGTTATTCAAACTGGATAGATAGGCTGTAAAGTCGGAATGGTTCTTCTCAACTAGTTCACCAAGCGCGCTCTACACGGTATAAAAGACTTAATTGTGCTTCTGCACCTTGCGAGCGGCCATTGTCTCCCGAACCTTGTCAAGGGCCCGTTTTAAATCGTTCAGATCGACTCCATGTGTTGTATCAACACTGTCTCGATTGGACGTGGATAAGAGAACAGAGGGCAAATCGGTCATCACGTCCTTTAACACTTTTCGTAATTTTATTAGCTCAAATTATGTCGAAAATGCTGGTACACATAGGGAATACCCGCAAAGCTAATGCTGCTTCTTGGGGGAAACGCTGTTCGGCTCTGAAAAATAAGGTCGCACCTTAATAGCGGCCTCCTTTGCCAATTCCAACTTGCCATTTTCCAAAATCTCTCTAGAGTCAAAGATTACAAAGCACGATGCATCATTTCGCCACTTTAGACGGTACTGACCAGCAACATTTGTGAGCACTTTGTTGAGCTCGTCGCTGCGCCACGTAGCCGGAAATCCGTAGACTTCTAGAGTTGTCTCGGGAGTGGAATGGGCTTCGGTTTTTGGCGCCTGCTGGATCACGTTTTCAGGAGCAAAGACGCGAAGAGAGGCAACATCGCTGGGGAGCTCCTGCATGGCTCGGTTCGCAAGTTCGCTAGTTTCAAAGTGAATAAAGCAAGAGGTATCACTCTGCCACTTGATTCTGTATTGGTGGTCAAAGGGACTCATGAATTTGCGAATGTCTGCCGTTCGCCAAACAGCGGGAAAGTCGTAAAGCTCAATAGTATGTTCGGGGGAGAGCATCTCAACAGTCAGAGGTGGGTTTTGTCCATTTTTTTTCAAGGCTTGCGCTGGACGAGCTGCAACGCCGCGGGCACCGGATTTCTTGTGAGTCTTTGGAGCAGCACAAGACCAGCCATCAGATTCATCCTCAGCAGCAGCATGGTCGTTAGACGAGTGGCCTGTCATGTCGTTTGTGTTGGCCGCAGCTCCATTCATGCTACCTGTGGCTACAGTGGTTGCATTCATGTCATTCGTAGTGGCAGTAGTTCCATTTGTGTCACTGTGTGTGACATCCTCGACGCTATCAGTGTCTGAAGTGTCATCGTCAGACATCAGCAGGCCAAAGTTCGAAACGCGAGGCGCCGTAAATAGAGCATGGTCTCGGCTCGACATTCACCAATCCTGCTCAAGACGAGGGCTCTGTCCCAAGATGTAGGGAGGTTCTGCCAGGGCTATCGCTGCAATAGCCAATCAACGCATGAGCTCGAGGGCGCCCTTGAAAGCCGAAGGCCTGGTCGGGAGGCATTCGTTGAATGGCGAGTGGAGCCAAAGTTGAGTCTGTTGGAAAGCCGTCTGTTCTGTCCCCCTGCAGTCCTGTTGGTCTCAAGGACTCTAATATAGTACAATTATCCACGTCCTCCCTCGCAGACCTCTGCCAGCGACTAAGGGTCCAGCTTATTGCCCAGCGCCTTCCACTTCTCTGTTCCGAGTGCCGTCCTAACCTGGTTCGTGCCTTCAAAATGGAACTAAACTTGACGCAGATGTTGCGGGGACTGTGTGGAAAATGTAAGTTGCTGTTTATGTCCAGTCCGGGCGAGCGAACTCCCGCCAAGCCTATATTGCCTCGGGCCAATGTTGTCAAAGTTGAGGGTCAAGGACAGATTAAAAAGGTCATTTTGAAAATGGCGCCCGGAAAGGGGAGACTCACAAAAAAGACCTTGAGGAATGACAGGCCTATCTACGAGGCTATGACCACTGCCGGCATGGACTGGTGCAGATATTGCGGAACAACCAATGGAGTCAACTGGCGGCCTGGCCCTTGGGGACAACGAACACTGTGCAACAAGCACGGCTGTTCATACCACGGCTTTGGGATTTCCACCGGACTGGCCCGTCTCGACCTTTCGCTATATGAAAAAGAGACCATCTTGGACAGAATGAGACCCGTCCTTCAAGAGAACTGCTCAGTCTGTCTTGAAGGAAGCTCTCCATCAGAATCCCTAGTGTGCTGCTATGCCTGTCCCAAGTCTTACCACCACAGGTGTCTACCCGTTGACAGGAGCGTACTCTCGGGCGATTCAAAGCCGTGGTTTTGCTCTTCAGAATGTCCGCGGAACTTTACGCGGCGCTCCATATCAGTCTCTTCTCCCGTCAAGGAGAGGGTCCAACGAGCACTTTCTGTGCCCACTCCCACACTAGGAAAGCGCAAATTTGCAAAGCGGTTCGACGTGTTTGCTGCGCCGCCTACTCCCCCCACAACCCCACCATCTGTTTCGCGAAAGAGGCGAGCAACTGCAGACGTTTCCTCTCAGATTCTGGTCTGTTTTGAGCCAGATGCTGTTGTAAAGAAGCACATTCCTGACCGGAAGGAAGTCTTCACACCACTCCATCAGCTCGTGACCTTTCCACCACTCCAGTGCAGTCAAACAAAGGTTGATGAGTGCCTAATGGACGAGGGAATGTTGGACCGTCATGCGCGATATGAGGAAGTTGAAAAGACGATGCGGCTTTGTCGTCCACAAGTGCTGAATACTTTATTTAAAGGGAATGCTAGCATAGTTAGTGATCGACCAAAATAGTAATCTTTTATGTTCATTGAACGATGGTGTTGCTTTGTCATCCACAAGTGTTGAAACGTAGCTTTGTTGTCCACAAGTGTTGAAATATAGCCTTATCGTCCACAGGTGCCGGACTATGGCTTTGTCATCCACAAGCGCCAAAGCATGGTTCTGTCGTTCACAGGTGCCGAAATGTGGCCTTGTCATCCACAAGTGCTGAAATATGAACTTTTCATCCACCAGTGTTTAATGCTTAAGCCTCACACTAGCATAGTGACCGACCAAAATAGTAATCTTTTATGTTCATCCTAAAAGAGGCAATCACAACAAAGCTCGTCCGTGCTTTATATCAGCAGCAGGTTAGTGCGGGCCACAACATGAACCTTTTCGCCGCTCTCCCACTCCTGTTGGCCTTTATCCGTTCGATCGACGCTGAATTTGACGGCTACAACTTGCACGAGATGGCGCACATGCGTGACTTTCTCCACCAAGCACCCGATATCACCCCAACGCCCACACCGACCACCACTCCTATCACCGTGACAATCCCGTACAAGCCCACGACCTTTGACGCAGCCGTCTGTTCAGCGTACCCGGAACTATGCATTAATGCCGGATTGCTGCCCACTGCCTAATCATCCATCAATAAACAACGTCTTTCGGTAGCGAGAGCGGACTGAGGTTGGGATAGAATCTAACATGGCTGCTTGCAATGACTCTTAACAAAGCAGTCAATGACGAGCAGCAAGTACAGGTTGCTATCGGTAGGCCTCAATTGGAGTCTCTCAAGACTTACGAAACAGATAATCTGGTCGTGTCCAGACCCAAGTATAGAGTGTCCCAATAAGGCAGGGGAGGTTTGTTTGCGATGCATTTCATCTTCTTGGCTCTCCTCTCGTACGCCATCGCCCGCAAGATTCCCCGTCAAGAGGGCGTGGAGATTGAGTACGAGAATGGACCCTCTTCAACCTTGGTTTGCGGAGTTGCAGGTGCTGATCCTGTAGGTGTCTGCAGCTACCAAGACAACGAAGACTACTCTGATCCAGACACTGCCGTCTAGCTCCCAATCTCTCGTGGCCACTCGAACGATCAGCAGCTCTACTCCATTGAGTACTTTGCGTACGAGTACTAAGACCACTTCGACCACGAGGGTCGCCATAGTGACTTTATCAAGAACTGTCCGCGTGCCTGTGGTAATAAGAACAACCGTAGTCAATCCTCCCATGACTACGTCCAAGCCTACACAACTGGGAATACAAAGAACCACCACCACCACCAAGTCGAGCACTACTAAACCTACCATATCCAGCAGAACGCGAGCCTCAAGACGTACTCGACCGACTTATTTCCCGTTTGCCCTTGCAGTACTGCCTGATGACAACAAAGCCGACATCGATGAAGGCTCTTTGTCCTTGTCTTTCACATCCCCATCGTCTGAGGAGTGCATAATCTGTCCCCAGGTGATGCCAGTCTGTCAATGTGCTCGTAAATCTGACTGCGTCTACGTTCCACAAAGCTGCCAT
This sequence comes from Paramicrosporidium saccamoebae, assembly GCA_002794465.1. NCBI lineage: Eukaryota > Fungi > Rozellomycota > Paramicrosporidium > Paramicrosporidium saccamoebae. The sequence goes on along the minus strand of MTSL01000178.1, from coordinate 47,591 downwards.
CACTGCGCCAAGTTCTTTTGTAATGGCCCCATCCAAACTACCTTTGGGCAAGCGCGCTTAAAGGATACTCCCTCCAATTTGGCGCGATCAGGAAAAGGTTCTCGATCCAAACGTCTGCAATGATGCGCATCATGAAACGTGCCAAGGAATCGCGTTGCTAAACTGTCTACTAATATCCCGACTTTATAAAAACACTTTGTTTATTTGTTTGCTGGCCGCAATCGATGCCCGTTGACACGTTCAATTCTGCCTCTCAGGTGGTACACAATCTGAAACAGCCAAAGGATTTTGTGCCGTTGAAGGTGATCTACTCCGACCATGGCGTCGATATGACAAAGACTATGATGGTACGGGAAAACACTACTGCGGCAAATTTTATTGAAAGCGCAATGAAAAAGTTTCATCTGGAAAATGGGACTGACGGATTCTGCCTGCTAATAGCATCTCCAACGAATTCGCGCCGTTTGCTAAAGCCATCCGATCTCTTACTGCAACATTACAAGGCCCTAGGAAGTCCTGATGCAGGGATATCGCTCATTAAAAGACAGGCATCTAGGTCCCAGATGCTTGGCCCGTCCGTGTACCGGGAAAAATTGAGCCAAATCATGGAGACCAAGCCTTATAATCAATTCTGTTCTGATTGTCTCCAAAGGGACCCGTGTTTTATTGTCCAGAACCTGGGAATTACCGTCTGTGCAGCCTGTGCGGCAGTACATGCATTCGATCTCGCAGAGAATGTAAAGTTCATTTCGGTAGTACGACCCATCCATTATGGAAATACAAGTGTTGAGATGTTACTGAGTATAGAGTTGCATGGGAACGAGTGTTCCAAAAAGCAATTCCCTCTGGCTCCGCGGCAACTCCCAGTGACAGATCGTAAGCATCACATTAAGGAAAAGTATGCAGAACCCACAGAATACGAGGGTGTATTTAGCGCATGTCTCTTGGATCAAGACATTAGTGGGATTATTAGCGCTTGGATAGCGGGTCACAATGTAAACGAGTCGAAAGAAGGGACACTGCCTGCTTTACATTACGCATCTTTGGCTGGCGATGAGTCTTTGGTGAGACTATTACTTGCAATGGGAGCAGATTCACTGCTCCGTGATTATTCTGGACATACAGCCCTGCATTACGCGGTACAGAGCGGCAGCCACAGATTACTAGAGCTTATTAGCAAGCATCAGGTAGCGAGGGCAGCGGTTAGTCGCGTGGAAGACCTTGCAGACAACACCAAAAGTAGAGAAGCCTTTCGAGAAAAGATGGGACAGGCTGAAGCTGGCTGGCGAAGTTTAGGATTAGACAACACGCAACTTTCAAGGCTATTTGCCGATGTCTGTTTAGAGATTGAGAGACGCAACAATTCCCAGCCCAATCTAATGACTGGCAATTCACCAAGAGACAAATTGAGCAAACTGAATGACGCTGAATTCAAAGACCTCGTGCAACTGACTTTTCGTGAGCAGGAACTACGTGAATTCATTCTCATGGAGGAAAGAGGGGCTCGGAATGGGAATATGGCCGCCTACATTGGCATCGACTGGTTAGAAAAGCTCCGAAGTGATCAGGAAGCGGAAAAACTGGGAAAGAGCCTTCCGCCCATTCCAAGAGGTGACGATCGGTTGGAAAAGCTTCAGAGTGATCAAGTAGAAGAAAAGAGCCTTCCGCTTATTCCAAAGGACGACAGTTATTCTTTTCGCGACGATGGCGTGTTTCCCGGCTCTGGGACCATAGAAATTGTCGGTTCTGCTATCAAAAACACCCTTCAAGAGCTGCAAGAAGAGTTAAAGTCAATGACAGCAGGCGATACATCTCCAGAGGCTAGAGAGACGGTGGATTGTCTGGTAAAGCAGTTTTGTGAACAATTTGTGGAGATTCCGGGCTATTCGCCTGATCTAATATGCGAGACTAAGCTAGTCCAGCTGGGAGTCGCTGCGAAAAAGATTCGAAATTTGCTGGAAGACTTTGAAGACATCAAGAGAGAAGTGGCCAACATCCTAGTGCTAACTCGCGATGTTGTGCATCTCCTTAGAGAACTGGTGCAATAAATCGTAGGACCTATATTGCCTGGTCCTTGCTGACCAGGGGTGAAAAAGCTCGACGCGCTTCACTGACCTGGATATGGTATGCCCACCTTTCCTGGAATGATGCTAATGGGCACGGAGAAGGATGGTCTCTGGTGCATCCGGTGCCCTCCTCTCCCCCCTTTGTAGACCTCCTCCACACCCAACCCCAAAGCCTTCCCCCTTGCCGACTCGGCCATGAGCAACTCCCTCCTCGACCTTGTCCAACAGGCCTCGCATTACAAGCAGCTCCGTAAGGGTGCCAACGAAGGTATGAGATGCTCTATGATGTAATAATGGTGTAGCAACAAAGACCCTGAACCGCGGTATTGCCGAGTTTATCGTTATGGCTGCCGATACTGAGCCAATTGAGATTCTTCTGCACTTGCCGCTTTTGTGCGAGGACAAGAATGTGCCGTATGTGTTTGTGCCATCCAAGGTGGCGCTCGGCCGTGCTTGCGGTGTGTCACGACCTGTTGTGGCCTGCTCCGTCACTGCCAACGAGGGAAGCGAGCTGAAGCCGCAGATTCTCGCCATCAGGACCCAGCTTGATCGTCTCCTCATCTAGATGTGCTTAATAAAGTTTCGTTTCATATGCAGTGTCATGCGATTGGAAATCTGTTTCTTATCTTTAAGTTCCATGAATAGTCGTAAGCGCACTCCTCCAAGGAGGGAGCGGCGGAGACACAGTCGCTCGCGTTCCAGGGAGAGTCGGCATCAGAGTCGATCACCATCTCCGAGTCCTCGTAGGCGACCTCGTAAAAGTAGGTCCCGCTCACACAGTCCTCGTCACGGCAGTCATGGCCACGACAGTCCGCGTCATGGCAGTCACCGTTCTCGTTACTCTCCTGGGTTCGGGCCGAAAGAGCCTTCACCACGTCGTGCCGCTCCTAACTATTCTATTTCGGGGAAGCTGGCTGAGGACCGACTGTTACGGAATGGCGTCACTTTAAAATATGATGAGCCGAGTGAGGCCTGTCGACCGACTGTACGGTGGCGAATGCACGTGTTCAAGGACGATAAACAGGTTGAAGTGTTCCAAGTGGGCGTCAAGTCGTGTTATCGAATCGGGAGAGATCCGCAGGTACGGTGTCAAGTTTACTCATAGTGTTAGGTGTCAGACATGATTGTTGGACATGAGAGCTGTAGTAAGCAGCACGCAGTCATCCAACACCGAGAAGTTTCCACTGACTTGGGATATGGAAACTATTCCACCTCCATCAAACCATACATCATCGATCTGGACAGCACCCACGGAACATTTATAAACAGCACCAAGATTGAATCTGGCAGATATATCGAATTGAGGCCAATGGACATTATCAAGTTTGCTTGTAGTACTCGCGAGTATGTGCTTCTCTCTGAAGACCAATTACAAGAAGACAAGCCCAAATAGACATTGCATATATATAGAGTGTATTGTACATATGGAATCCCGCCCGACCAATACAGCCTCTGTTCAGAGTCACACCCCTGCACTCTCGCCATGTCTTCGGCACAACAACGGCTTTCAGTCTTTCCCACTAGAATGTAATCTATCCAACCTTTCTAATCGATCACCTAGGGCTCTCAACAACATGAAAATTAAACTAAAGGGCGCCCAAAAGGGGCACAGTCTTTTGAAGCGCAAAAGCGACGCGCTCACTGCTCGCTTCCGCATCATCCTGCAGCGCATCCGTGACGCCAAGCTGCTTATGGGAAAGACGATGCGACAGGCCGCCTTTGCTCTGGCCGAGGTCAACTTTGCAGCTGGCGACATTAGTTTTGCGGTCCGGGAAAAGGTGGGCTCAGCGGCAGTAAAGGTGCGCGCCCGCATGGAAAATGTATCGGGAGTACAACTACCGGTGTTTGAGTGCGTGGGGACGGGTGGAGAGGCCCAGTGGCTGGGACGTGGAGGACAGCAGGTGCAAAAGTGCAGGGAAGCGTTTTCAAAGTCGCTTCAGGCGTTGGTTGATTTGGCGGCTTTGCAGACGGCATTTTTCCTGCTGGACGAGGTCATCCAGGCCACTAATCGACGTGTTAATGCGCTCGAGTATGTGGTACTCCCCAAGGTAGACAATACAGTGGCGTACATTACGAGCGAGCTGGATGAGCAGGATCGTGAGGACTTTTTCCGTCTAAAGAAGGTTCAGAGCAACAAGAAGAAGGAGAATGAGCAGATTGAGGATGGATCAAAGCTGTCCCAGTGTGTAGATACGACGGCTCTGGAGGAATCGTCACGGAGCATGCTGCTTGATGAAGAGGACGCCGAAGTGTTTGTGTAATCACATAGAGTTTCAGTGGCTTGTCGTTGTGTGTTGAATGAATTATAATTATGCCGTTAATGTGTCACTAAAAGTAGTTTTCTAATGTTGGATCCGGTAGACTTTATTGTGGTCGATAATACGGGTTCTGATAACCAAAGGGTCCGTTGTTAGGCGGATATGCTCCAGGTGGGTATGCTCCCGGTGGGTACGTTCCAGGCGGATATGCTCCTGGTTGATGTGCTCCTGATGGATATACTACTGGGTAGGGATTCCCTTGATCAGGCGCACCATAAGATGCCGGCGACACGTTCTGTGGTGCACCATATCGTACCGGGATGGAAGGGTTCCATGCACCAGGTACAGGCGGCTGTTGAGTTGGGTATTGTGCAGCTGAGGGTTGCTGACTGTACATTGGCAAAGGTTGTCCACCAAACGCCGGCGGCTGACCATACATGGGAGCCGATTGTTGTCCGTAGTGGGAAGCAGCAGCATTGTCCAGATTCCTACACAGTAAATATATCGGCTTCTAAATTACCTGGACATTTCTTGAAGCTCCCCAAGCCGATTTTGTGCAAAATCGGCACAGACCTGTTGAAGCGAGCGTAGCTGTTCCAGTAAATCGGTGTAAAACTGCTGGCCGGCACCAAGTTGGGGCATCAAGGCCAAGTAGGCATTGTATGCTTCATTTAGCCGCTGGAAGGCAACTCCGCGCTCATCCATTGACGTTTGGATCTTGGGACAGCTTTCGTAGAAATCTGCCATCAGGCGCTCCAAAAATCGCAGATATTCGGCAATGTCACTGTCAAGTCGGTCTAGTTTGGGTCCGATGGACTCTGCTGCATCCCTTAGTTCTTTGCTGATCACTGCTTCGATGTCGGATTCTCCATCCAACTCTAAAGCACGCGCAACAATATCTACAGACCCAATGGCACTTCCCAGTTCTTCTCCAAGACTGTTTCTACATCCAATGAGATGATCTTTCCGTTCAATAGCTGCGGTAATTTCCCCAACCACCGCTGCCGGTATGCCCAGGTTACGGGAGCTTGAAGCAGGAACAGCATCTTCCAAATCTTCCTTTGAAAGAGATAGACTGATGATTGAGGGAATATGCTCATTATATATCTCAATGAAACTGGCATCGGCAGCCTCGCCCTGTTTCAAGGTCATCCTTAGCTCGTCTAATCGACCACGAAGCATCTTGTTGAGCTGCGATGAAAGCGCCCGTGTCCATTGGGGACCATATCGTTGTCGGTTGTTGTTGTCCTGTGCCTCTTCGTCATCAAGCGTGCAAGTGGTTGCATTGACAATCTTTGAGCAGTCTGTACGCAAATTTTGCACCTTTTCGCGAATCTCTTCTAATGCAGTAAATCCGCCTTTTTCACGAATCTCATCTGATTGTGCGATCAAAGCCTCTGGAAGTCCCTCTGGAGAGAGCACAGAATGAACAACACCTGGAAGCTGATGCTTAGTAAACGCGCCCTCGAGAGTGGATACAGCGGCATCTAGACGAACAAGTTGCTCAGACACAATTTGGTCACGGGTCACAGCAAGCGAATTCAGTATTCTACTGACATGAATGACTGGCAGTCGTTCAAATAGACACGGCGCCGTTGTATAGGAGCTGATTGCTGCATCAGGAAAAGCTGTGGCTTTGACAATAACTGCAGCACCACAATCGCCCCATGCACCTCGAGCAGGAAGGGGATCATTGTAAATCAGCGAGTTATCTTTTAGCGCGCGTTCAAGATTCTTTGTAACCGACACAGCAAGGGCGGTAATTTGGTTACTCAACTCTGATGGAAGTCTTTTGATCAATTCTTTGGCATCCCTTACTGCTTCGTCGGCTTCTTGCAACTTGACAATCTCTCTTCCATATTGCGATGCCACGAGACACTCGGTCGATTTGCGGTAATGAGCAATGCCCCGATATAGAGCCGCTTTACCGGCCAGCCAGTCGACATAATTTGCAAACATTCCGGTTGCACTGTTCTTGGAAACGTGGGATTTTGCAGACTCGAAAAACGCAGACGTGGACATGGCCAGTTTGGCCAGAGTCGTGTCCTTGACAGCTTTTTCGAGAATCGCCTTTTGTACGAAACATTCTTGTGCTTGAGCAAGCATCATGGCGACAAGACAGGAAATGGACGACTCGCAAAGGTCAGTGGTAGGGATCGGCGCGCCCGAAGCACAACGACCCGCCGATTCAAAGGCACCCGCAGCATTCAAAAAGTTGTTATATGCACGTTTGAGACCATCAACGGAGCCATAGCTCTCCTGAGCAGCCATTTGGCTATACGTGGCCCCAATATTTACTATGATGGAGGCTTCTTCAAATTTCAGTTCATGCGAGGCAACTATAATGTAGTGTGAGAAAAATTAAAAAGTCACATACTTGGCTTCTTTTCCTTGCCTGCAAAGTTGAACCATGAAAAGGCAATCTTTATCCCATCCTCCCCTATTGGAAACCGCGTGGAGAGCTTTGAGAGCTGTCCGTGATACTCGGCAAGTCGAGCCAGACCTTCTGCGCTGGGCACTGCGTTGATGGCTGCCTGTCTCAAGTCATCGAGCTTCTTCAGCTCCACCTCATACTCTTCCGGGTCCTGGTGATGTCCAGTCTCGATATAGGTACCAAGTGCCTTGAATGAGACGGGAAGGCTTTTCTTGAGTGGTACTGCCTGCATCACCTCGAGGTCACTGCCCTAATTGGTCAGTCCGGTAATAAATACAAAACTAGAATTCTGGGGTTGAAAATAAAGGCCCTTTATAATAGACCGCACCTATGTCGCGTACCAAGGTAAATACCATGGACCAAGTCAGGCGGAAGGGGGGGAGATGAGGCGAGGTGAGATGAGATGAGATGAGGCGAGGCGAGACAAGATGAGACGAGACGAGGGCTTGTTCACTGTTAATCCCATGACCTATCTTTGGCCTCACAAATAACTTAATAATCCTCCAATACCCAGTTAATCGGTCCACTTAGTCACACTTATATTCTCAGATACCCGGCTAGTCAATCTTTTACATCACATATATACTCACACAAAATATATACATTTATTGGAGATGGGGGAGGTCGTTGAGAACAAGACATGTGACTGCTTTGCTGTGGCCAGCATAGATTGCGATAGTCTCTGCGGTGCTTACGTCCCATAGACGGGCTGTGTTGTCGGATGACGTCGTCACAACGTAGGCCGAGTCGGCCGAAAAGGCGCAGTCCCATACCCACTTGCTGTGTCCTTCAAATGTCTGGGCCAATTCTAGCAAGACTTGCGGCTCGGAGAGCTCTGTGAAACTCCTATTGAGACTGCCATTCGATCCAGTGAGCAGACGGGGATCAGTGATCCTCCACAATCGCGCAGTAGAATCCGACGAGGTGGTGAGGATGAAACTTGAATCAGGACTGAATAGACATTTAAGACCATATTGTTCGTGTGCCTGCACCGTGCATAAATGGTGCAAAGAAAGCAAAGTGGCATCTTCGTCTTCCGCTGTGGTGACGGCTATCCGCCAAAGATGGAGTCGTCCCGCATGATCAATGCATGCCATGTGATTTCCATCTTGGGAAAGACTAATGCAACGGAGCTGGACCCCCTCCTCCACATACTGCTCCAACAGCGATGTGTTGGAGGCAAGATCCCATACTCTCACCCGTCCGTTCTGATCGGCCACATACAATTCAGTTTGTGAGGGTGATATGGCTGCGCTTGTAATAGTGCATCCGAGACTGATTTCGCGCTGGCACAAATATTCGGGACTGGTAATGTCCCATATTCGGACAGTCCCATCCTCACTAGCGCTCCAAAGCCAATCGCCATCAGTATGGAAGCCAAGGGCCACGACGTTTCCAATGTGGCCCTCAAAGACGTGCAAGGGAGGGACATTGGCGGTGGTGTTGACGACGCCCTCCTCAGTCAGTTGTGTGGCTGCAACAGTGTCAAAGAGTCTAATGGCAGGATTCCCGCCCACTGCCAGCCGCAGCTTGTCCCGTGTCAGAGCCATGCAATTGGCCTGTGACTCGTTATGCTGCAGGGTGCCAATGCAGGAACTGCGGACGACATCCCAGAAACGTATCGTGTGGTCATAGCCTGCCGTGGCCAGTACCACCGCTGGTGGGCCTAAGGATGCTGCATCCAATGTAACAAGTTCCTCACTGGCCGACGCTGCCATACTTGTTAGATGCTCCATAACAGTGTCCAGGGCGATGCTTGACTTGTTTGTCGTACTGACCACTGGTGGTCTAGTTTTATGGACTTTGAAGCCGCTAAAGGAGGAGCATGAGGCATTGATAGCACGAGTGGTGAGAGAGAATATTATTGAGACGTCGCTTGCTGGGACGTCGATGATTGTGGGGTCGCTAGAGACACACTGGACAATTAATCATGAGCTCGGACTGGCGTTCTTGGTACTTTGCTACCAGCATGCATTCATCTCTCTAGGCTGCATATCAAAAAATACTCCCACTGACCTATGTTCCCACACTTTTGGAGCAAGTCAAAATGTATTGGGCGCGGACATACCGGGACCGTATCACAGACTATCAGTCCATTGATGAATTTGACGGACCGTTCCGGCTGATTAGTAGCAAAGTGGAGGAAAAGTCTCGGGAAGAGCGACGTACAAAAACCCGCACTCCCGAGACCAAGGTGCTTGCTGCTGGGGAGGGCAAGAAGGGAAAACAGAAACGCGACTGGGGAGACAAAGTCAGCAAGGAGGCGCTGAATGATCTTGACTTGAGCTCGGATAAAGGTGTCTCCTCTGAATGTCTCACACCCACACCATCTTCTGTGGTCGGAGACGGAAAAGACTATTCCGAGCTTATGGAATGGGATTTTGAAGAAGAACCAAAGGAAGCTGAACCCAAGACTGGCATCTGGAGGTACTTTGACAATATCACTGGACAAAAGGAGATTACGAGGACCGATCTTCAAACAGCACAGGCCCATATGAAAGAACATCTTACACAAAAGAACGTGGCGGCCGAAGTCGCCGAGATGATTTGCAGTTCGGTTGCAGATAGTCTGATTGGCAAGAAGACGGGGACCTTTCGCACCGTAGCACAAATGGTGCGCGATGCTACTGAGACTGCCGTTTCACGGATCCTGATGCCCAAGGCTGGAGCTGATCTCCTAGAAGACATCAAAAGAACGACTCGACCCTATGTGATGGCGTTTATTGGTGTCAATGGAGTGGGAAAGTCAACAAATCTCTCAAAGGTGTGCTTCTGGCTGTTGCAAAACAAACTTCGCATTCTCATTGTTGCAGGCGATACATTCCGCTCCGGCGCCGTGGAACAGCTCAGAACACATGTTCGCAATCTGTCGGTTGGACGGGATCCCGCTCAACTCCAGCTTTATGAGCGCGGCTATGGGAAGGATGCTGCGGCAATCTCCAAGGAGGCGATTGCCTATGCCAAGACTGAGGGATTTGATGTTGTCATGATTGATACGGCCGGTCGGATGCAAGGAAATGCCCCTTTGATGGCCGCTCTTGCCAAGCTCGTCTATACCAATCGTCCCCATAAGCTCATTTTTGTGGGCGAGGCGCTTGTTGGCAACGAAGCTGTCGATCAGCTGAAGAAATTCAACGGGGCCCTTTGTGATTATGCCAGCGGAGAGGTAGCTCGCATTGACGGAATCCTGCTGACAAAGTTTGACACTATCGACGACAAGGTTGGCGCTGCCATCTCCATGACTTATATTGCCAATGCGCCCATTCTGTTTGTCGGTGTGGGACAGACTTATACTGATTTGCGGAAAATGAATGTCCGTTCCGTAGTGGCTTCGTTACTGAAATAACATGCAATGCAAGTCTAGCTACAGTTTATACAATTTATCCCCATGCTGCAGTTACGCTGTAATTTACTATCAACATCCCATCCACATTAAAGCACTAGTGTTTAGCGATAGACAGGGAGAGACTATACTGAATAGAGATTGGACACGGGCTCGTCTGGAGCAGGCGAGAATGCACTGTTCAAATATAAAAACTACAGCATGACACACTAACCCTCATTGTACTAATGGGTCCTTTTCCCCAAAACGAAGTTGTCTCCTTAAAAATTCGACCACTGCCACAAACCGCTGTTCTGCTGAAATTTTAAACTTGCTCTGCTTCAGTATCGGTGCATTTCCCGTCGCCCTAAACCAAATGACCACGCGTTCATTCGTGGGTGGTGGTGTGTGGAGTGGCGTGTTGAGTGAGGTGTTGGGTGATTCTCTAGGTAGGTTGTTGGACGTTTCATTAGATGGCTCACTAGGTAAACCACTGGATGGCTCATTGGGTAAATCGCCAGACGCCTCCCCGTATAGACCACCAGGTGACTCCGACATGGGCATGTCCTCTTTCGACAAACTCCTCATTCGTGGCATCAGGTCCTTCTCACCCTACAATGAGAGTGTCATTGAATTCTACACACCCCTCACCATTATCGTGGGACAAAATGGCGCGGGCAAGACGACGATTATTGAATGTCTCAAATACGCAACCACTGGTGATTTGCCGCCTAATGCAAAGGGAGGCGCATTTGTGCATGACCCCAAGGTATCCCGGGAGGCAGAGGTGAAAGGTCAGATCAAGCTCAAGTTTAAGAATGTGCGAGGCCAGACCATGGTATGCACTCGTTCCATGCAATCCACCCAGAAGAAGACGAAATTGGAACAGAAAACATTAGAGAGCGTTTTGGCGACGACAGACTTGCAGACTGGCGAGCAGGTGAGCATCTCTAGTCGATGCGCCGAGATGGATGCAGAAGTACCGTTGCAGTTGGGCGTATCCCGTGCGGTCCTCGAGAATGTACTCTTTTGTCATCAGGAAGAGTCCTTCTGGCCGCTCTCCGAACCCAGCATCCTAAAGAAGAAATTCGACGACATTTTTGCTGCCACCCGCTATACTAAGGCGCTTGATACATTGAAAGGGTTAAGGAAGGATCTGGCGGCCGAACTGAAATTGGAGCAGCAAAAGCTCGATTTCCTGCGGAGCGACAAAGAAAAGGCAGGAAAGGTGCGGTTGGAGGTTGAAAGGAATCTGGTGAGGAGGGAAGAGGGTAGAGCGAGGATTGAAGCAATAGAGGCACAGATGACGCTGGTCAATGCGGCTATTGAAAAGCTGACAGATGACCTGAAGCGACTAAGTGATCTTCATGCGGAGCTGGAAAGAATGCAGCATGACATGAAAGTTACCGAACAGAGCCAGAATGATCTCTTGCAGGGCCTATGTATTATGTCTGAGAATGACGAAATCCTGCAGGTGCTCCTGGACCAGCACTTGCAGCGAACAAGGACTAGTGAAAGCGGACTCGCAGAGATGCAGAAGAAGCGTCAACATATTGAGGCCGCCATTTCGGACCAGAGTCGGGCTCTATCAACAAAATTGACAGAAGCCGGTATTATGGAAGCGGAACTGTCTCGTTTGACCGACAAAAAGGCGAAAAGGACTGTTCTGCTGGCATCACTGTGTTCAGAGCTTGAAATTCCCATGGGAGACAGTCTTGTGCAATCATCTACCCTTGCAAGTGAAAAGATGCAGACCATGAAGGATTCGTGGAGCCTGCTGCAAAAGGAAATTAGGGAAGAAGAAGACGCCCTGAGGCAAAAGATCCAGCACACGGGCACCAAGGTATCATCGCTAACAGAGACCAAGCGAATGAAGAAGCGATCTATGGAGGAACACCAGATGAAGCTTGCCACTACAATCGATCAAATTAGCACCGTGTCTTCGGCCAGGGATCAGCTGGATGAGCTGCAATTACGCTTGTTGGAGGATGAAGGCGTGCTAAATTCAAGCCGTACGCTCTTCTTGGGTGCCAATTATGAGGAGCGTCTGGAAGTCCTTGCCCAAAAGCGGAAAGAGGTAGACGAAAAAGTCCAAGAGATTAACAATCAGATCGCCTCCTCCACGAAATTTTCCCAAGTCCGTGCCAAGTTACAATTGAAGAAGGGTGAGCTAGAGCGAAAGAATGAGATGGTTCACAAAATTTTCAATGATATTAAATCCGAATTGGAAGTGTTTGCAGAGAGCGCAGTGGCCATCGAAGATGCCGAGTGCGAGGGTGAACGGATCTGGAGGGAAAAGGAGCAGGCCCTGAAAGCCATTCAAGAGAGAAATGAAAAATTATTGCACACCAGTTCATTTGAACGATCTAAACATGAACACGCGCAGGCGCTATATTCTCGGAAAGAGACAGAGTTGAATGAAAAAATGCGCAAACTGGAGCAAGTTTGTGGAAGGGAAGATTTTGGAATGCATTTGGCGGAGTTAGAGGCGGACTATAATTTGGCGTGTTCCGAGATTACGCTCTCGCTTGCATCAAAGGCCACTTATGAAGCCTTTAATTCCACATTCTTGAAAGGTAAGAATTGTCCCTTGTGTGAACGAGGATTTGATTCTAAAATGGACGAAGAGCTGTTTACGCGAAAGGTAAGCTCGCTAACTTGATTTTAATGTTTAGTTGGCTAGCTTCATATCCAACATTCCCGAAAAGACTCTTGAAATTGAAAATAGAAAGCGCAACTTGGAAGCGAAATTGGCCGAGCTGAAAGGACTGAGAAGCACCAGTGACGACGTTGACCGTCTCAAGCTGGTGGAATTGCCTGAACTTGCAAACGAGTTAAAGATTCTTGAGAACGGAAAGGATCATGCCCAGGCTGCTTTTGACGATATTGCATCGGAGCTGTCTACTGCAGTGTTAGAGGAGAAAAAGACGTCATCTTTGAAGAAGCGTACTGAAGAGATGGGAAAGATTCAGAGGGAAATTGGGTTCTTGCAGTCGGATGTGGACAGTTTGGAGAATGAGATGCGGATCGGGGGCGTAAGTGGTGATATTGATGGGATCCAAGAACGGCAGAGTGAATTGCAACGGGAGAGCCAGAGTATTGCGAAAGAAATGGAGCACATTAGCAACGAGATGAAATGCCGACGGGCCGATTTGCAATCCAGAGAGGGGAGATTTCGTGATATCAAAGAGCAAATAATGAAGATTCAGTTGAAGCAATCCGAGTCGATTCGTTGGGAGCAAACCAAGAGTGAACTGGAACAATCGATACAGACCGCTAGGGAGGAAATTGCTCTGACCGAGGCCGAATTGGAGCGTTGGACATTGGATTTGAGTGTACATCAAGATAGATTGAACAAGCTGCAAAATGAAAACTCTGTCAAAGAAGCTGATGCAAATGCCAGGTGGATAAAAGTAGAGCAGTCAAACCGCGAATATTGCTCCATCCACAACGAAGTCGAAAAGATGGAGGATAGCTGTAGTGTAGATATGTTAGAGATGCTTCGCCATGACAAGGAGCAAATTCAAGCTCTTTTGACGGAACAGCAGAGTGAATTGGACAAGATTAATGAACAGATAGCCGTCTTCTCTAAGGCAACTAGCGAGGCGGTTGTTGAGGAACGCAACATTCGAGACAACTTAAAGTACCGCGAACTGGAAAAAAGACTGACGACGACAAAAATGCAAATGACAGAGCTCACTTCAAAGTTGGGGACGTTTGATTGCCAATCAGCCAACAGCAGTCTACAGCGCCATGAATTGCGCCACTGCGAGTTGTTGGGAGAGCGCTCGGGGATCTTTGGTGAAATACGACAGCTGCAGGATCAAAACGAGCGTTTACAGAATGAACTGTCCACTGATTACCGCTCCATCGAGGAAAATTATCGGGATCAATTTGTGCGCTTCAATGCCACAACGTTGGCCATTGAAGATTTGGAAAAGTATTCCAAGGCACTGGACCAGGCGATCATGCAGTTCCATGCCCACAAGATGGGCGAAGTGAACCGAATTATCCGGGAGATTTGGACTTCAACATACCAAGGCGCCGATATTGATACGATTGAGATCCGGGCGGATCAAGAGGGAGTGGGAGGACGTTCATATAATTACCGGGTGGTGATGTTGAAGGGTGACACGGAACTGGACATGCGAGGTCGCAGCAGTGCGGGACAGCGCGTATTGGCGTCGCTGATTATCCGATTGGCGTTGGCTGAGACATTTGGACAACATTGCGGAGTGATTGCATTGGATGAGCCCACCACCAATCTGGATCGCGACAACATTGAATCGTTGGCCAGCTCGCTTGTTGATATTATCAAGATGCGTGGTCAACAGGGCAACTTTCAACTAATTGTCATTACGCACGATGAGGAGTTTGTGGATTCGTTGGGGCGTCACGAGTGTGCTGATTATTACTGGCGAGTTGGGAAAGATTCCAATCAGTACTCCACCATAGAACGACAATCCTTTCACGGTCTGTGAAATAAGAGTGAGTAGAGCCTCTCGAGTGGATGCAAACCAACAAATAAAATGCAAATGTAATTAAGCAATGCAAACATGATCCAACCCACCTCTGAAACACAATAGCTGTGAGATGGTATAGCTACGGATCAGAAACCCCAATAAAAAGGATTCCATTACTAACTCTTCAGTAGCCACCTAAATACACCCACTCCAACAATCTGAATCCACCCCCCTCCAACACTCCAATGTTACATTTATTCAATAATGCACGTCTTTAATCTGAAGAGGCAGTATCCAACCAATCGAAGAATGGTTGGGCCTGGGACCGCACTTGTAGAGCAACTTCTTTGGAAACATACTTTTTAGACAACTTACCCTGCCATTCCACTAGAACGTCTTCATCGAGCAGATCACTGCTGTAGAGGGTCTGAAGGATCATGGAAGTTTTGGCGAGTAAGGAGGGATTGACAACACCCACGAGACGCTCCACGGCCCCCAATAGAGCCTTTTGTTCCTTTTCGCTCGACACCAACTTTTGCAAAAGGGACATGCGCGTCTTGAGGGTACGGATAAAGTCGTCGGCAAATAAAACTTGCACCAACACCACTACCGCCTTGTCAGCCCGAATATTGCGCTCCTCCACCTCATTCAGGATGGCAGCATTGTCGGGTTGGGTGCTGAGCCAGTCGCCGAAACGATCAAGCGCATCCATTAACTCGTCCGTCCTGCTCACCTTTACCTCTTCCTTCTTCAGTCCCTCCTCACCCGTCTCCTCCAACGACAATTTCTGACGCACATTTTCACTCAATCGGGAGAGTTCATCAGCCCGCAAAGCAGCCGCCGTCTCCTCATCCCAATCGTCCTCATCCACATTGGTGGGAGCATCGTGAAGAGTATCATCAAAGTCTTCTGGGACAATCATTCCATCGATTTGATCGCCGGTGGGAGTGCTTCCCATTCCGGTCATTTCTGACGCCTCGTCGGCACGATCCTTGGCCTGTGTCTTCTTTGCAGGCTTGGGGGGCGGATTAGCCCGGATGTAGGAACACAGTTTGTGCAGGATATCAACGGTGGCACGATGACCACACGCCTGACATGTACGGAACACAGTGCCGTCCTTTTTGCTGACACTCAGAACCGTCTCGGGGTTGTCGCAGTTGGGACATAGCACAAACTTGGCAATGAACACATCCAACAGCGTCTGCAGCTTTTCTGCATCATGCACCCCGTTGATAATGTATTTGGCTGCCTTTTCGTCGCATGTCGATAATGCGCCCAACTCGGCTCCAAAGAACTTTGTAATGTACGCAGCTGGTCGACCCAACGCCTTTCCAATGTCCACCATATTCGGCACCACCGTCTTGATTCCGTTGCCCTTTCCCTCAATTTTACTCTGTAATCGCGGCATTTTGTAGCGATAAAAGGCATCCTGCACGTCGCGACGGATGTTAATCGAGTTGCCGCTGTTTCCTCCCAAAAGTGATGCTGACATGACGCCCCTCCAACGAATAGACTACCCCGGCTGACTTTGCAAAGACGCTTTACTAAGCAACGTTGGCTATGTCATGGTGTACTGCGGTCCACCGGCTCCCTCAGGTGGCACCCAATTAATGTTCTGCGAGGGATCTTTAATGTCACACGTCTTGCAATGGATGCAGTTTTGCGCGTTGATCTGAAACCGCATGGTGTCGCCTTCTGGGACGTATTCATACACACCCGCGGGACAGAAGCGCTGTTCTGGTCCGGCAAAGACGGCCAAATTGTCTTTTACCGGCACATTTGGGTCTTTTAACTGCAAATGACAGGGCTGGTCTTCTTCGTGATTAGTACCCGTCCGAGACACATTCTCCAACAGATCAAAGGTCAGCACTCCGTCGGCCCTTCCGTATTCAATGGGGCGACATTGGATGGCAGGCTTCAGCATTGCATAGTCGGGCATCTTATGTGCAAAGGTCCATGGGAGACGTCCCCGGAATACCATCTGGTCTATACCTGAATACAACAGTCCCCCATACAATCCAAACTTTTCAAAGGCGGGCCGTACATTGCGCACTCGTTGCAACTCAGAGTAAACCCACGATTCTTTCAACTTTTGTTCATATTCGTCCATGTTCCCCCCGAGGGCTTGGAAGGCCGTCTCAGCTGCCACCATCCCACTCTTCATGGCCGTATGACTTCCCTTGATTTTGGGCACGTTTAAAAATCCCGCTGTGCAGCCCACCAATGCACCTCCCGGAAATGTCAATTTCGGAATTGATTGTATGCCGCCTTCATTCAGCGCCCGTGCGCCATACGCAATACATCGTCCGCCCTCCAAATATCTTTTCATCGTCGGATGGGTCTTTAGACGTTGGAATTCTTTATACGGATTTAAATATGGGTTTTGGTAGTCCAAACCCACCACCAATCCAAGGGAAACCAAATTGTCGCCGTAATGGTACATGAACGAGCCGCCGTATGTTTGACGATCCAACGGCCAGCCTACCGTGTGCATCACCAACCCAGGTTGGTGTTTCTCCTTGGACACCTCCCACACCTCCTTCAGTCCAATTCCGTATGTTTGATGAGTGTCTTCCCGCAACGCAAACCTCTTAATCAGTCCCTTGGTTAACGATCCATGACATCCCTCTGCAAACAGTGTCACATTGGCCTTGATTTCCATTCCCCGTTCAAAATTTGGCTTGCCTTGTCCCTTACGATCCACTCCCACGTCGTTGGTGGCTACTCCCACCACTCGCCCGTTCTCGTACAATACCTCCCGACCGGCAAATCCAGGAAACATGCTGATCCCCAGTTCTTCTGCCCGTCGTCCCATCCATCGGGTCACCTCACTGAGACTGACAATCCAGTTCCCCTTGTTCCGCATGTCCCCCAGTTTGGGCATCGGGAATTGGTATTGTTCCGTTAGGAAACATAACTTGTCTGTTGTGGCCGCAGTGCGCAGCGGGGCCGGGTCCGCACTGTCTGCTCCATATTCACTCTGCCAATTCGGAAAGAGTTCATCAAATGCCCTTGGCTCCAGCACTGCCCCCGATAGTACATGAGACCCTACGATGAATTCTATTGCCATGTTTACCAATCTCTGCCCCCTTTTCAATCAGCATAACATTCGGCTCCCTGCCCTTTTCCTTTGCCAGCTGTCCCAAACGAATAGCAGCTGCTAATCCTGCTGGTCCACCTCCCACCACCAACACGTCCGTCTCCACCACTGCTCGTTCCGCTACCGAGCTGAACCTCCGCATGAACTGCGACATGATTGGTCGAGGTGAGTTGGATATTGTTTAAATATCATGTTGAGTGTGTTACGTAAATATAATGGGAATGCTTAATGTATAATCACATCATCGTTGGGAGTATTATAAATATTCAACTATTAGCGTTGTATATGATAAACTTTATGGAAGTACTTTGTATGGATTCAAGATGCCTCGGGGATCAAAGAGCGTCTTAATGTTTCGCAGCAAGGCCATCTCTGCTGCCGTTTTCGCAAATCTCCCCATCTGAGGTGCCTTCAAGACTCCAACCCCATGTTCCGCGCTAATGGATCCGCCATGTTTTCGAACCAACTCGTAGATATACGGCTCGATCTGGGCAACCACGGCGGCCTCGTAGTGTTGGGTGGCCACATTGACGTGAATGTTGCCGTCCCCAAAATGGCCATATCCAATGATCTGACTAATGGCAGGATGAGCTAAACGCGAACGTAGGGCCAGGACTGGATCGTACATTCGGGCAGTGGGGAGCGACACGTCATATTTGTAGACAATGCCCTCTCGTGCACAAGCCTCCGGGATGCTCTCTCGCAACGCCCACAATCGTCGTAATTGCGTCTCATCTTGTGCCATGGTGCCGTCTACAACTTGTGCCTCAGAGTCTTCCAGAAAACGCATTAGTTTGCTTTGATCGTGTTCTGAATCACTACCGCTCGTCTCTACCAGCACAAAGAATGCTCCTGGCCTAATTGGAAGTTTGTTATCTGGGAAATGCATATCCAAGAGTTTTTGTGATTCGACATCCCAAAACTCAAAGGCTGACAAAATCTCTCCCAAGTCTCGTCGTGCCTGCCCAAATAGTCGTTTAATGTCCTCAAAGATCGCCACACTGAAAAGGGCCACATTGGTAGACTGTGGAAGTGGTGGGGTGGCAATATTTACTTCGGTAATGACACCCAATGTACCTTCCGATCCAATGAACAATTGTTTGTAGTCGTAGCCTGTATTGTCCTTGCGACAGGCGCCCATCCCATCGAGCACTGTCCCATCTGCCAACACCACTCGCAGTCCCAAAACACTGCCGTGCAATCCGCCATATCGCAGCACCCGCAGTCCGCCTGCATTCGTGGCTACATTTCCACCCAACATGCAGCTCCCCTTGGCTCCCAAATCCAGCGGCATCACAAAGCCACGCTCTCGCACAAAATTGTCCGCCGTCTCCAAAATACAACCCGCCTCTGCACTGAGTACTCCCGACACTTCGTCGTGGTTTATAAGGCGATTTAGACGTTCCATAGACAGTACAATTTCATCAAACACCGGGACGGCTCCGCCCACAAGGCCCGTGTTACCGCCTTGCGGACAAACGGCCAATCTCCGTCTATTACAATATTTCAACAATCGAGACACCTGTTCCGTGGTGCGTGGACGCAAAGCTATTGTGGCAGACCCACAGTATCTCCCCGTCCAATCGCGATTATACTTTTCCAAGTCATCAGACGAGTCCACCACATCGCCAGAATTGTCCAAGATCTTGCGGAACTCTGTCAGGTCGGCGTCCTTTAGGATGGCAAAAGTAGGATTCCTCGTCATGGAGCCAAACCACCGTGGCAGTTGCGTCGACAGTCTATTCATGTTTACTCTACTTTAAGATTTTCCACTTTTTCCGTTTATGCGTCTTTGATCGGCTGGATGACGCCCAAGGAGGAAAGAATGCGCGATTCTTCGTCTTGCGACATTGTTCGATACGTCAGGGGTTGCATGGAGAATGACGCAGTCCCGCCAGTCTTGGATCGCAGACTAGTTGCATAACCAAGCATTGATGCCAGCGGCACCTCGGCCCAGACTGTGTGATCGCCTTCTTCCGATGTATTCGTTTCAGTGACATTTCCCCGTCGGCCCGCATGAATGTCAGCCAGAACGGTCCCAAGGTATTTGTCGGGGACAGTCAGTTCCACACCCATAATGGGCTCCACCAGTCTCGATGACTGATTAACGCACCATTTTCGCAGTAAAGTGTACGCCACATATCGGAGGGCATCTAGTGAAGAAACACCCTCCGTCCAGTCGACACGTAAAACTTTAATTCGTACGCCAATCAATGGAAAAGAGGCAGTGGGTCCGTCTTGAAGGGCTGATTCAAATCCCTCTTGGATTGCCGGCATGCAATCACTAGGCTCAATCTTATTAATCAGCTCGTCGGTGCTCTCCACAGTATACTCCAATCCCCCAACAAATCGTCTCCCTCCCATATCCTTATCCACTTCCCCCTGGATAGTCTCCGCAGTTCTCTTTCCAAAAGTCTCTTTGTAGGCAATCTGGATCTGTCCAAACGATGCTCGTGCCTTCAAATCTCTAGTGATGCGCTTTCCAACAATCTCCAAATGCAGCTCGCCCATTCCGGAAAGCTGCTTCTGTCCCGTCTCATGGTCCTTGGTGACTCGAACCGATGGATCCTCCAGTTCAATAATCTTTAGCGCCTCCTCCAGTCGAGAATCGTCGCTCGTGGATTCCGCCTCCACTGCACAAGAAAACACTGGCTGGGGAACGTCAATTCCAGCGAGCTGTACATTAAGGTTCTTGCATTCGTTTTCGGCGGTGATTGTGTCGCCGGTGCGGGTATTTTTGAGTCCAAGCAACACGGCAACATTTCCTGCAGAGACAGCCTCGCACTCTTCAAATTGGTTAGCATGGATTGTCATGACTTTGGTAGCCCGCTCTCGAATGTTCCTACTTCCATTCCTCAACATAGTCCGAGTGGACAGAACTCCAGCATACACTCGGACAAACACCAATAATCCCCGTTGTTCATCATGGACTACCTTGAACGCCAATGCAAGCAGACGATCGTCTTTCCAAACCACATCTTGATTCACCTTTGGCAAAGGCCGTTCCGATGGGCTGGGAAGATACTTTACAATCGCATCCAGAACGGGCTGGACTCCAATGTTTGTAAATGAGGAGCCACAGAGAACGGGTGCAATCTTTGTCTGCAAAGTCAGTCGCCGGATTGCAGATTCCAAGTCTTTGCCAGTGACCAAATGGGGATCATCCAGATACTTTTCTAGAAACGCATCGTCCAGATCAGCGAGCTGCTCCATCAATTTAATCCTCCCAGGCGCCCACCTAGCGTCAGCGTCATTGTCCCAATCAGTCTCGATAACCTCTCGTCCTTGTGGATCGCTCCAATGCAATGTTTTCTTTCCAATTAAATCAACCACCCCCCAAATACGATCCTCCCTCATAATCGGCATCTGCACACAGACAGGCTGTAGATCACCCAACTTTTCTGCAATTTCCTTTACTGTTCGTTCATAATCTGCACCCATCTTGTCCATCTTATTGACATATACAATTCTTGGTACGCCATACCGTCCAGCCTGTCGCCATACCGTCCGAGTCTGTGCCTGTACCCCCGCTGCACCATCCAAAATTGTCACTGTGCCGTCCAGAACCCGCAAACTGCGTTCCACTTCCATCCCGAAATCCACATGGCCGGGTGTGTCGATCAAATTAATCCGATGATCCTTCCACGGAAAAGTGATGGCGGCGGCAGTGATGGTGATTCCACGGGCACGCTCTTCAGGGAGATAATCCATGACAGTATCTCCCCGATCCACCTCGCCAATTCGACGCGTTTGACCCGAGTAAAAGAGCATACGTTCAGTGGTTGTGGTCTTTCCAGCATCAATATGAGCAATGATACCAATGTTTCGTATCCGTTCATCGTGGACACATTGGCTGTAATACCTTGCGGACTGCAGTCGGGAGTACGATATCGAGTGCAGTCGGGAGTGCGGTGTCGAGTGCAGCCGGGAATATCTTGTGAAATATAAAGTAGAGTATTCTGTGGAGTGCAATATAGAGTATTCCGTAAAGTAAAGTTTACAAGATGCTGTGAAATGCAGTCTGGGAATGCTCCGCCATAAAAGACTGTTCATGCAGAATGACTGGGGTGAATGGAGCAGAGACCATCGAAACAACAGCCCATCGGTCAGTTGCCTATTGGACAGGCACCGCGCAAAGTACAAGTCAGTAGCACAGTAGTGGGCGCCGTTCCCCGTGCCAGTGGCACAACCATCGGTTCTGTTCCCCATACTAGTGGCGCAACAACCGGCTCTATTTCCCGTACTAGTGGTGCAACAATCGGGTCTATTCCTCAAGTCAGTCGTACGGTAATAGGCTCTACCGGCAGTACAGTGGTGGGCTCCATTCCTGGAAGCAGTACCGCAAAGACCAACACACTTAAACGGCCTGCATTTATTATGACACCTTCAGTGAAAGATCCAGCCAAGGACTTGACCAAGGACACAACCACAGCAGCTACCGTTTGCTCGGCAAAGCCACCCACCGCACCGGCTCACACTTTGAGGGCGGCTGCTGGCGAGGTATGGCAGGATCCAACTCTTGCTGACTGGGATCCAAGTATTTGTCCCTCCTGTCGTCTTATCTGTAGATGATTTCCGGATATTTGTGGGCGATTTGGGACCAGAGGTGACGGACATGATGTTGCAACAGGCCTTTTCCCGATTCGGCTCGCTGACCAAATACCGAATTATACGGGACCGAAAGTCGAACAAGTCCAAAGGCTATGGATTTGTTGGATTCAAGGAGCCACAGGACTTTCTTGCAGCAATCCGGGAAATGAATGGTATGTTTGGTTCATGAGGTGATGATGAGTAGGAAAGTATATTGGTAGTCGACCAGTCAAACTAAAGAAGAGCAACTGGACTGATCGTTGTATTGATTCCTCCAACGTCAAGAAATCAAAGCATCGTAAATAAATGTTTAGAATTTAGTACAACTGTAAGAGGGTGGAGGGAGGACCCTTGCTGGACCAAATGAGGAAACGCAACCTGGCCTTGGAAATAGGCGTTCTGGAAGCCAAGGTATCTTTGTGTTCTAGGTGTTAATTTTCAACAGAAAGGCATCACACCGAACATTGAAAAATGCAAGAATATCGCACACGAGCGCAGTCGTCGCAACAAGATTGACGAAGGGTTGATAGACGAGTCGTTAGAGACTATGCGTCAAGAGCGGCTTTCTCGAAAAATAGTACCTCAACTACTGTTGCTGACCCTTAGTATTCGATAAAAAAGCTGGTCCAACGAACGGCCAAAAAGGCACGAACCTTTGCAGTGCAGAGGGTGATAAAAAAGCTACGCGCTCCCGAACTCAAAAAGCCACCAACCACTGAACAGACAGAGACGACAAAAAATAGAGAAAAGATAGAAAGACTGGAGGGCGAGATGAAGCGGATTAAGGGGGTGGATCTAGTCGAGATGGCCAAGTTACTGTTCAAACATCGTATTGTCCAAGCAAGTGAATATCTTGTCTCCAGGACAAGTGAGTTTATTGAGACTTCCGCCCTCGAAGCCTCGACCATGGCACTGATTGAGGGACAAGCCCTAACCAAAACATTGGATGGGATCCGTCAGGACATGGAACTGTTTACCCGGAATCTATACCACGAACATCCCGAAAAGGAAAGTACTTTAGAGAAACGGGCGGGAGAGGAAGAGGAGGAAGGTAATACAACTGCTTTGGAAGAAGAGACACAATTAAGTGTGGAGAGACCGACGAAACGAAGCAAGCCAAGAACCAGAGACCAAGAGAGAGACAGAGACAGGGAGGAACGGGAAGACAAGACGCAGACCAAGTCGGGAAACCGAAAGGGCCAACGAGCACGAAGGGCCGAATGGGAGCGACTGTATGGACAAAAGGCAAAACACTTACATAATGCACAGCATGAGAGACGCCAAACAGGACGCCCGAAAGGTGCTCCGGGGCCTCACGCATTGGAGGAGAAATTGCATCCATCGTGGGAGGCACAACGTCGACAGCGAGAGCTGCAACGAACCATAGCGAGCGGGAAGACAATGAACCAACGAATCAAGTTTTCAGAGGATTAGAATGTAGAATGGTAATAAAGCTGAATTGACTGGATTGGGCGAGGAGGAGGACCCAAACAAACGGGTTAATAGCGACCAGGAGGGCGGTGGACTGTTGGGGGAGAGGGCGGCAGCCAATAAGTAGGTGAGAATGAGCAGCGCCAACAAGAATCCGGTGAAGGCGGCGTTTCGATTAGGTACGCGACGGTGCGGTGCTAATGGACAGTGCAGCAGGTGTGGGACCAGCCCGTGACAGTGACAGCGTGTGACCGCGAAGACCGCGCAACGCCATTCTCGTTCCGCTACCTCGACGTGATCGGAAATGGCACCTTTGGGATCGTGTGTCGAGCCCGGGATCTTGCCACCAACGCCATAGTGGCCATTAAGACGGTCTACCAGGACGAGGGCCACCAGAACCGCGAATTGTCCATTATCAAGGCGCTGGAGCATGGAAACATTGTCGCCCTCCAACGCTACTTTTACACCCGAAACGAACACCGCGAAGAGTTTCTGAGTTTAGTTTTGGAATGGATGCCGACCTCTGTAGACCGTCTATTACGGGACGGAGAACGGACAGTACCATTGCCGCTAGTACAGCGGGCCTTTCAGCAATTTGCCCAGGCGTTGCAGTATTTGCACGGGGTGGGGGTGTGTCATCGGGACATTAAGCCACACAATCTGCTACTCGATCCCCACACTGGAATGGTAAAGTTGTGCGACTTTGGCTGCAGTAAGCGTCTGCAACGGGGCGAATCCAACATCCAATACATCTGCGCCCGCTATTATCGTGCGCCGGAGATTGTACTCGGATGGGGTTGTTATTCTGTGGCTATTGATCTCTGGTCTGCCGGCTGTGTCCTTGCCGAATTGCTTATGGGACGACCCATTTTCCCGGGAAAGAACAGCATCGACCAATTGGCCAAGATTATTCGGGTTTTGGGGGCTCCTACTGCGGCGGAGATGGTTGCTATGGGCCAGGAACCCAAGCGACTTGGACTCAAGGCGCCCTTGGCTCTCGATGAACGGCGGAGGGCGTTGCGTGCAGTAGTGCCGTCTGAAGTGCCCGACGATGGAGTGGATCTGCTCGCGGCCCTGTTGCAATATGATCCTGAGAAGCGACTGACTCCCAGTCAGATTATTGCCCATCCCTTCCTCCAAGACATCCAGCCCATCCCCAAAATGTCTTCCTTGCCTCCCACCCCCACCCGATCCAAGGTGAAGGCCTGACTTGGGCATTGTAAATACTGTAGTCTAAATGTAGCTTTTTAGTAGCTTTCTGGCCTTTGTGCCAATACACTATATGAGTTGTAAGTGTGCTAGTTTGTTAGTTGCGTTGATGAATGTAGAGGGGGATTATTGCCAATAGACCAATACCTTTTAGCACTGCTAAAAGTCAATCATTTAACAAACATGGGCTAATTACTAAATGAACCTGCAATCATCATTAAGTAAATTTGTACCCAATGAACTTGCAACTTGACACGCTGGATTACACAAATCAATCATTAAATTAACATACTATTGGGCTTCTTCGATCATCTCGCCTTCCTCAACCATCTTGCTTTCTCAACTTTCGCTTTCCTCAACCGTCTCGCTTTCTTCAATCACCTCTTCAATCCACTCAGCAGTTGTTGTCGTCAATTGTTCACGAGCAAATTCGTCCTCGGCCCCAATCAACGCCTTTCGAGTCACTGTGCGGACATCGTATTCGCGTTGACAATGGCGACGCCATTCGTTCCACAGATTCATCAGACGACTCTTCAATTCCGCTGTATTGCTGCTCTCCCGTGACAGTTCCCGCAAATCTGCCTCTTCAAATTTGGATGCATAGTCCTTCAGATTGCGACGGATTTCCCGTTGCTGGTCCCGACTCAACAGAGTGGGTGGACGCGGACGCCAGGCAAAGTGCGACATTCTTGAAGTATTCAGACGCGCCACTTGCTCTCCTCGCATGTCCCAGATAATAAAGCCATGGTCGCTGGATTGCTTCCATGCGCTCACCCACGACGATACAAATCGTCCACTTGGATCCCATGCTGCATCAGTCGCCAAAAAGTGTTCCCGTGTCGCCAATGTGGTCATTTCTTGGGCACTGAAAAATTCTAGCATGGCGCTTGTTGAATCAGTTCCCACAAACAGCACAAATTCACCCCGTGGAGACCACAGGAACCGGTTCAGCGTCTTTCGTTCGACGCTGCTCAGTAGCTTCACTACTGGCATTCCATTTTCGTGGGCTTTCATGGTGTAGAAGGAGATGGTTGTCTTAAATTCATGTGTTCCTGCCGCCAAGAAGCGATCACCCTCGGGCTCCCATGCAAATGACGTAATAAGAGGCTCCTTGAATTCCAGACAATCCACTGGAATACCCTTTTCCCGCAGACGGAACAATTCCAAATTCGAAAAGATTTGTTTCTTGTTTTTCGAGTGGCGCTCCACTTGCACACACAGATAGTCGCCACGTGCATGCCAGTGCACCTGACACGTGTTGACATTAAACAGGTTTTTGCTTCGGAGGATTGTTTTGGATGGAACTGACATTACAGAAACGCGGGCCGGAATGTCTTCAGTTCCTTGCGTCCAGTGCACCATCATATGATCAACGGGTGACCAACTGAAATCCTTCAGGCCCTCAATCTTGTGGCTCTTCTTGTCCAACAGGGTAAATGTGGCCATCTCATAGATATGCAGAGCACCCTCATGTACTCGGGCAGCGTACTTGTCATCATATGAAAACTTTACCATTGGCCACAGGACAGTCGAGGGAGTGTTTCCCCCCGCATCCTTTTCGTCAGCCACAAAGCCACGAACAAGCTTTCCAGCCACCACATCCCAAACTAGCAGATTGGGTTCAGTGGGCCGCAATTCATCATATGGAGACCAGGTGACCATGATTGTCTCGGTGCTGGAAAAGTTTACCAATTTTACATTTTGGTGGGGGTATTTTCCCAGACGAGAAAAGCTGGCTCCTCCCCAGAGCATAATTCCTGGACCGTGAACTGTTGCCAAATATGATCCCCGCGGAGACCATTGCACATACGTGTCAGTCCAGTTGGCCCGAGTATGCACCAGTTCAGGCGGTGCGCCACCTCGTGCATTCGAAAAGACCGAGGCCGTGGTTCCAGCCAGCGTAACAAACTGATCCCTTGCCGTCGTGTCGTTCAGCCACGATTTCAAATATTCCTTCTCCTCAAACGGCTCAATAGTCGGCTCCTTATATTCATCTTCCATATTCAACAATCTCTCAAAATCTGACAATCGAACGGCTGACAACACATGCTGTTTATCCAGACGATATCCATGTGCCACTTGAAGGACGGCACTGGCCTCCTCAGCGCCTGCAAATTCCACAAACATGTAGCCTTTGCTCATCTGCGACTCGTCGCGGGGCATGCAGATGGATTCAGGGAGCGGCGTAGCCTTGGCGAGGGTGAAAAGGTTCTTACGGAGGACGGCAAGGAGCTTTTCTTCCTTGTTGCAGTCGATTTTGGGAAGATTAGAGATGATTAGCACCGTGTCAAGGGAAGTGTCCAACTCCACCTGGTGAGCCGCCTCAAGATCAGAAAAGTCTACCTTGATGCCTTCAATATCCTCGACAGTCATATTTGGATGGATGGAAAAGGTTGACGTGGGTTAGGTATTGGATATGTGGCCTGGTTGGGCTGGACGCGGATTAGTCTATATCCCGGGGTGGCCCATTCCCAAAGACTTCATAACACTTGAAACTCTTCCACTTGTAGCATCTCTAAATATGCCATTTCTTTAAGCTTGTCATTCCCAAAGACGTTTCATCTCTAAATGCATATACTCCGCCCTACCCATACCTTTTACCCACGCCTACGCTCGCACCCACACCCACACCCACACCCATGCCCATGCCCTCACCCCACTCACATGTTACACTCAAATAGGCTTTATTGTCTCGAAATCTTTACATTAGGTCCCACAGATGTCGCATCTCCAAAACCTGCTCCAAACATATCCGCAAACCCGTACAAATCTCCGATCCCCTCTCCCGGCTTCAATTCAAAATTGTAGGGATCACTTGGCAACTGAAAATGCTTCAGCAGCACATCTTCATGGCCCGTCAGCAGCTCTGAATCGGCAAGCGAGTCTAGTGGCGGGGCCGCATTGCTAACGATCGGATGGTCCTGGATTAGAAAGACATCAATTGGTCCAGCGCGACTCGTCAGCTGGATTTCATAGCGACGACGGCCTGGAGGCATTCCTTCGTCAGGATCTGGAACCTCCAGTGTGCTGCCAAAGGGTGCCTTTACCGCCAAAAGCGTGTCCTCGCTGAAACAGCCAATCCTTCGGACGTCGTCATGCGTAATGTACGCTAGTCTACCATATTAGGAAGGTGGGATGGAAAGACTTTTTGCAAGTTTCGTCCTCAGACATTGTCCGGAGAACATCCTGGACATAGAGCAAATGTTGATCGGCAATTGCTTCTTCCCGCTGCATGGCAGAGGCACGCTCCCGTAACCTCCGCAACGCCTCATTCTCTGCCGGATCGTTCGTTTCGCTGCCATTGGGATGGCCCCTACAAATAAAGCCCAACTGAGGAAACATTACCTCCACCGGACATTATTCTTGCCCTTTTTCTCTATCATTCCGATTCCCTCCAGCACATTGGTAATGTCGTAGATTCGACGCTTCTGTACCTCGAGCTGGGAGGCTGCATAGTTGAGGTCGACGATTCCATCAGGAGAGTCACGGAGCAGCTGGACAAAGCGACGGGTCAGTAGACCGAGCGAATTGTCGTAGCGACAGGCCTGGGAGGGTGTGGAGGCGGAAGGGGGAAGAGCGGCAAGGGAGGAGGAGGCGGCAAGGAGGGGGGGCACACCCTGACGGACAGTGCTTGTGGGCCATGGGACTATGCTTAGTTCACTTGTGGATGATACGATGGTTGTTTGGCATACGGGAAAGCAGCAATTAATGGTCGGGTGATGGCTGCAGAATGATCCGGCTTGGTCTCGGAGGTGAAACAAAAGCGCCACCCTAGCTGGCAAGAATAAAAGCACAAATTGTACAGTAAATCCTAGCCACCCCGTTAGTGTGAATCCAGAACACAGACATCAATTTATTCACAAGACTACATTTCTGATCTGCGTACGATCCAACTGAGATACAATTCTATCACCTCGTCGCGGATAATATCCAAATGCACTAGAGTGTCAAACTTTTCCATCGAAATACAGTTATGGTAGGCGTCGGGAAAGGAGTGGAATGTCTTGTCTACACAGGCCACCCGCTCCACAAACAGTTTGCTGGCCAACGGACAGGTCATAGTGTCTGCACTCCCATGGGTAACCAAGACGGGGATATCTATAGAGGGACTCTCACTGGCGCGAATCTCCTCGCCAATGTCAAGAAGCGATGCAGCTACAAGTCACCATAGTAGAGGATCTTTACCAGTAAGTAGGGAAATCTTTTGGTGACACAGCTTGTCGTTTAGAAATCCGTCAATTTCAGACTGATCCCTTGACATGTTCTGAATGTCCAGTCCACTGGAAACGGACATTCTTGGGGCAAATTTGGACACGAACCGTCCTAGTGCCAGCTTTAGTCGCGGGATCGGGGTTCCTAGTGCCAGTGCTGGAGCTATAACATTATACGGCAAGACCACATTTAGTACCACTGGCGATCACTCCAGCCAGGCCGGCCACCTTACTGCCATCCAAGGCATAGGCCAGGACAACCAATCCACCCATACTATGCCCCATCTACGTCAGATTAGGTTACCAAAGCTTCTGTACCAGAAATCGTGGGACGCAGCACATCCGATCCAGTCTTAACAGGACATCAACATCTCTCATTGCAGCCATCAAGTCTCCCAAATGTCCTTTGGTCATTGTTGTCCGGTTCATGGTGTAGGTCTGTCCATGGCCGCGATGGTCAAAGCCATGCA
The DNA here is from genome assembly GCA_002794465.1 of Paramicrosporidium saccamoebae. Taxonomy (NCBI): domain Eukaryota; kingdom Fungi; phylum Rozellomycota; genus Paramicrosporidium; species Paramicrosporidium saccamoebae. Next base: position 18,037 of record MTSL01000178.1, on the reverse strand, counting down.
CCCGAATCCCTGCCGCATTGAACCTCTGAAAGAGTCCATCATAACGGCCGATGTGTTCACCCAGGCCGTGGACACAGTACAGGACGCTCTTTAGCTCGCCTTCTTCCTACCAACTTAACATGTGCCACTTTGGTACCGGCCAGGTCCTTAAATATAGCACAACACCGTCATCAGAGATGAGTCGGTCGCCCTGTACACGAGTAGACGTTTCCATAGAAAACAAACGTACTCCAATAACTATTTTTCGTAAATTCCTTATTGCGGTTTATTCCGAAAAGACATGTTTGGGCCAAAATATTTCCCGTTCGAGGGGTTTTGTTTGGAAACATTAGTCTGCAATTGTATGCTCTCGGAAGTGACGGTTAGGGAAGTGCCAGATGCAGCTAATGTGGGCCGAGGAGCAGCCTTGCCAGCCGCAAGTGTGCCAGCGTAGGCCTTTTGGCTTTCCTTTTTGATGTGCTCCCTCAGCTTATTATCTGCAACCGGCGCCCTCATTCGTCCGCTCCCTGCCGATCCCACACCAAGCTCGCCTAGGCCGACAACAGAGGATCCAACTACAATTTCCTCCTCGGCCTTTCCAAACTCCATGCGATTTGTCATCTTTCTAATCTGCGTCTGGGCATACAGTTCCTTCTGCTTCCTTGCCCTCCTCCCGCCGCGTTTCTTTGAGGACTCGATGGGTGGAGGTGGGATCGGCTTGACGCGCGACATTGGTGCTGGCTCCGCAAGCTTTTCCAATTTTGTAATGATTTCTTGTCGAAGCCCCTTCCCATAGGTGCCGTCTGCATATTGTTTTTGGCTGTCAATGCGCGCAGCCAAGGCTACTTTGTTGGAGATTAGACGCTGTGCCTGGGTTTTGTACTGAGGAGGGGTGCTCCCTACCAAATCCGTTTCAAAGATAATTCCTGCATGAGGATTCACATGGCTCAGCGAAAATCCAGCAAGGTCCTTTTTAGACCTTCCGAGAACGTGGATATTCCCGGCTGGAACTTTGGAGAGCGCAGTGATACTCCCTGTCATCCCAATCAACTGTGATGCCACTTTGGTACCGACAATGGCAGTGACGTTTGGGGCAATTTGTGCCATCCTTCCTTCTAAAAATGCCAAAATCTCTAGCCGGCTTTGGTGCATTTGTACAACGGCGTTGGCAAGGTGCAGAACATCTTCGAGTTCTTCTCTCGGAAGCATCTTTCCTATAGTTGTACTGGCTGGCATGGCCATTGCCAGAACCGTAGTGGCGGGTAGGACATTAGAAAAGTCTACCGTTTTCAAATCGCTGGCGTCGCCAATTCTCAAGACTGTTCGAGCATAATCCAAAGAGCCCAGACCGAGAGATTCGATTTCTGGAAAACGGCTTGTATAGCGATCCTTCAACAACTACAAGTCAGTGGACAAGACGTGCACTTACATTTGTGATGGCAAACAGTTCGTCGTCTAATGAGACTAAAAGCTCGTTTGCTCTCGAAATGACATCAAAGTCCTGTCCCTTTGCCGTGCCAATATCCTACAAAACAATACAGACAAACACTCTTAATAATACCTGGAATAATTCAGAAACGGTTCCGTTACTGTATACGGGACACAGGGTGACCAACCTCCGTTGAAGTTCTTCACGAACCATTATTGGAACGAGTATCCCGGCTGTAAGCGAGTATCTTGAATATAACTAGATATCCCGGCTATTAACGGGTATCCTAGTGATAGAGGGTATATAGGGGGAAATTTTGATAAAGAATCTGAACTAAATATGCGGAATTGCGATAAATAATCTGGACTCTAAATATGCAGACTTGAGATAAAGAGTCTTGTCTCCAAATATACGGAATTGCGATAAACCATTTTGACTCTAAATCTGCAGACTTGAGATAAAGAATCTGGGCTCTAAATCTGCAGAACTGAGACAAAGAATCTGGATCCTAAATATGCGGACCTGAGATAGAGAACCTGGACTCTATTAACTCGCTTGACCCACAAGCCTCGCACCAGGCTATAAACGAATATCCAGCCACAAACGAGGGTTCCGGTTATGGAGCTCACCAGGAGAGAATACAACCACGCTGGTTGGCAATTTTGCACTGTCAAAGGTTCCATTTCATCAATACCAGAGGCTGAAGAGCTGACTAAGGCTCTTGAATTCCCGACTCCTACCATGACCTTTCCCAACAATTCACTATCCATCAAACATGCCGAGCTTGGTTATTGCATTTTGCTGAGCACAAAGGACTGCCTATTCCATGTATCCAAATGTCTGCCAAAAGATGTCCGCATCCCAGATTCAGAAAATCAGTTTTGGCAACAGAAGAGGTAAGGCTCTTAGCAGGATATGCTGATCATAAAGTGCGTCGCTAGGATGCTTTATTGAATACGATTGGACATTTTGGAATGAGCATCAAGGAACATTGACTGGTTTTAAGCACGAATGTGTCCCAGTATAGTCCCAGTGGTGCATCTTGATATTTTTAGACAGAAGATGCCATTGATTATCAGAGGCTTTCTTGTACATCCGAGACAGTTAGATTCTTTGAAAGTATGGATTTCTATGAAGATGAACTAGCTGACAATGGAATTGCGTCCTGTGACCTGAGATTCGTACACCGACATGTAAAGTCTTGACCATTGTAGAGAGTAATGGACTTTGGGTTTTTTGTGAGGGTACGCTGTTTTCTGCGGGTCGATCATGTGCTTTTAAAATGCGTGGAGACTCGATACTATCACGAATTTGACAAAAAATACATCTTGAAGGAAACCCGTCTCTATCAAGATTCATATGATGCATTTACCTCTGTAAGACTAACAAAGTTTAACTAATTTTAGAAATGCCCGCCGGTTGATCGTAACGACTTTGATATAGCCGTGTCAGTCATGACCAAGATTGAGTGTCGGACTGAAAAGATAAATATTTGATTTATTTCGAGCTTTATTAGAATTTCATTGAATTTTCACTGGGAGCTCATTGGAATTCCCTTTCTCCAGGGTCCGGAAGGAAGCCTCTTTTAACAGCCGCATGTCTTTCATCTCCTCCCTTTATCATTGGAAGCAGGGCCGAGACTTGCCCAACCCAGGCACGTTTGAGAACCTGCACCGTGAGTCTCGCAGCGTCTCCCTCACCCCTTTCCTGTTCGACGGAGGCAAGGCGGACCTCGCCAAGGGTCTCTCCGCCAACTTTCAAGTCTCTCACTCCTTCTCCCTTGGATCCATGATGATGCCGCCATCCTACCACTTTGGTGGAATTTTTGTATCTGGCAAGCATTTGCTCCATGGCTTGGTTGATACGAACGGAATTTTCCAGGGAAAGTACCATTTCAGCGCCATGGAGGGAGCGACGCTGAAGGCGCAGGCGCAGTTGTCGAAACAGCCAGGTCAATCGATGGCCCAGTTGGAGACAGACCTCCAGGGAAAAGATTGTTCATTAAACTTGAAAGCGATCAATCCTGATATGGCAGAGGGTGGCAGCGGGATTTACACAGTCAGCATGCTGCAGTCGCTCACAAAGCACTTTAGTGCGGGGTTGGAGGTGATTGCGCAAAAGGCAACGCAGGCGGATCCAGTTGACATTGGCTATAATGTGGCCGCCCGCTATGCATCGAACCAATGGGTTGCCGCTGTAAATGTGCAGCAGATGGTTGCTCTGCAGGCATCCTATTTCTACAAGGTCAATGAGCGGGTGGAATTGGGCACCGAATTGCAGATGCTCCTGTTTGGGCCCCGCAAAGATGCTGTTGCGACCATGGGAGCCAAGTTTGACTACAGGCAAGCCTTGATCCGAACTCAGATTGATTCCATGGGCAAGGTTGGTCTGGTATATGAGGAGCGTCTTTTCCCTGGATTCTCCTTGATTCTTTCCGGCGAACTAGATCATGTACGCAGCACTAGTCGCTTTGGCTTTGGAATCAATTTAGAGAACTAATGAGGCATAAATGCAACTGTTATGTGTGTGGTATAGAGTGTATGGTGCGTGAGCTTGGAGTAAAGATCGAACGAGTATAATGTACGGATAATATCCCCTTGTCGCGTAGTGGGGACAAATAGTATGGACTGTCAGACGGGAAGGGGGGTTTATTCACTGCTAATCCTAGAATAGTATGGAGACACATTTCACAGTCCGCAAATACCCAGCAACTAATCGACCCTCTGCCTCTACGTCACATATATAAATGTCATAGCGATCCCTGGCTTGTTGTATATTAACTCTCCCAAGGTTGCAGTGTTAATTTGATAATGACCGGCTACCAATTCATGCAGTTGCCCGACCTGCAATTTCATGGCGAGAAGCAGGCAGGCTCGGTTTCAGGCTGCGATGGAGTGATTGTAGTTTTCCATGACGCCGAAGCGCTTGCTACTCTCAACATTCCCTCGAGTTTGGACCCTTCTGTAAAACTCCTCACTGAATTTGTCAAATCTGACGAGTCATCCAAGAAGAAGGACGTCAATGTAATTATTAATAGCAATCTCCCGGGCGGCAAGATGATAGTCACACCCACCGGACCGCTTCTCCGTGACCATGACGATGTCCGTCGCTATGCCGAGGCTGTGAAGCGAGCCATAAGCCGTGCCAAGTCCATGGAGACAATGAAGCGTCCGCTTCTTGTTCTACAGCCGCCACCGTTTGACAAAATGGAAGAATCAGTCCGTGCCGAATTTGCTCTTTATTACGAGGTAGCCACTCTGGCTGCTCTGGCTGAGATGCACGAGCCAGTGGAGGCTCGGGAGACACTGCCCGACCTTGAGCAGAAGGCACTTAAAGGCCTGCAAGTTGTGATTCTTGGCGAAGACGAGTCCGTGTTGGCAACCAAGCTGGAATTTGTCAAGGCGATTGAGACTGGCCGTCGTTTGGCCCGTGACATTGGCAGTCCGGATCCGGAACGCATGAGCTCTATCAATGCTGCCGAAACGGTAAAGACGTTCATGTCTACTTTGAGCAACGTCCAAGTCAGCGTTATTGAATCTCTTGAAACTTTGAAGAAGGAATACCCACTTTTTGCTGCTGTTACTCGTGCCGCCGAACATGTTCCACGCCACGCACCGCGAGTTGTGCACTTGGAGTATCGTTCTCCGGATCAGAGCCAAGTGACTGAGGAGCTATATATGGTTGGAAAAGGAATCAACTATGATACTGGTGGTGCCAACATCAAGACGGGAGGAAACATGACTGGCATGTCCCGGGACAAATGCGGAGCCGCTGCGATGGCTGGGTTTGTGGCTACCTGCGCAATGCTGAAGCCAAAACACATCAACTTGAGTGTAGACCTCGCCTTTGCTAGAAATTCAGTTGGTTCAAATGCATATGTGGCTGACGAAATCATCAGATCACGAGCCGGAGTGCGTGTACGTGTAGGAAACACGGATGCTGAGGGACGTATGGTGATGGCAGACTTGCTGGCCCAAATGAAAGAACGCGCTTTGGCTTCGTCGGACCCCTCAAAGGCCCGTATCTTTACCTGCGCCACATTGACTGGTCATTGTGTCTATGCATATGGCCCCTATGTGGCTGCCATGGAGAATGGTCCTGCAAAAATGCTGCGTCTCGGAGAACGTCTGAAGTGCAATGGACAAAAGATTGGCGATTGTCTGGAAGTGTCCACAATGCGTCCTGAAGATTATGAAGTGATCAGCCCTGTGACGAATTGCGAGGATGTATTACAGATCCCCATGAGATCCTCAGGCATGATTGCCCGCGGACATCAATACCCAGCTGCCTTCCTTGCCATTGCTTCGGGTCTCAATAAGCACAGTCTGGATGTGGAGCCACAGAAAAGACTGGCATATACTCATTTGGACGTGGCGGGGGCTGCTGAGGAGAAGCCTGGACCGTATGGTCGCATCACAGCTACTCCAATCGCAGCATTGACAATGACCTTTTTAAAAAACTAGCTGCTGGCCGTCGAATACTGACTAGACGGCCGTAATAAACCCTTTATATAATGCTGTAAAGGGCTATGGCCGCACAGATCAGGAAGACTGTGACTATAAGGTTCGTCCGATCTAATCCTGACGGATCGGGAAACCCAACGCGGTTGCACAGTGCGTGGATCAGCACACAAGTTCCCAGACTGTCGGTCCTCACAAACACTCGACCCACAAATATCCCAAATATAAATGTCATTGCACATTGAGCGACGACTGCCAATATGGGCCTGCCTGCCAGGAGGGAATGGCTGTGCGCAAGGGAAAAGTGCAGCGCCGACAGCCACACCCGTGGGCCGATCCTCGTGAACAATGCCTGTCTGAATACGCATTCCTCTGAAAAAGGGCCCTACATATGTGGGAGAAGTGGGGGAGTACGATGATAATGTCACGTAGATAATACCAGTCTTGGTTTAAAATTGCCGTTATTGGTTCTAACAGCACGGCCAAAAAGACTCTACCGAGGCTATGCACTTTGGGGGCTGAATAAATATCCTTCATATAGAGGACCGCTTGCACATAGATGAGTGGAGAGAGAAGGACAAGTGTCCGCAGAATTTCAACTGGTACAACGTTCCACTTGGGCAAGGTTCCCCATGTCAGTACTCGCGCCAAGAGCAGCACATATACACACCGCGCCTTTAATACCTTCAGGTCATTTCTCTCCCACCACTGTCGCTTCACCGCCCTCGACACCGCCACCAATCCCGCCACATACAATCCTGCCTCCATCAGCCCCTCCCGCCCCCTACCGTACAAAGGCAAGTCAGCCATCGAGATCCGGCGATGAAGTTTATGGATGAGAGACCAAGATTACGGAAGACGCTAAAGGTGCTGGGATGGCTGATAGCCGTCATTGTGCTGACCACGATAGTGTGCTGGGCGTGCTACTGGGGATGGCAGTGGAGCAAGGACTGGTTCAAGAGTGCGCCGAAGAAACGCCATCAGAAAAAAGTTGACAAGAACAAAAAGTCAGTGACGACCATCCAAGAGTCCATGGCGGCAAGATCTTCAGCTTCGTTTAGCGGATGGTTTGGTAGTACGTCGTCAAGTGTATCAAGTAGCACATGGAGCTCTGAGACACCAAAGAAACCGATAAAGAAGCCAACCAAGAAGACTGTTAAGAAAAAAGGGACGTTGAAAGGAAAGAAACACACCAAGAAGCCCGATATGACGGGAAAGAAGCCCGATTTGGTGGGAAAGAAACCCGATTTGATGGGAAAGTATCCCGAAAAGCCCACGATAAAGTTTAACAGTTCGCCCAAGAAATCATAAATTTCGACTCAATCCATGAGGCTGGTATTGTAATAAGTACTCTTTATCTCTGATCCATAAACATAGGGTTAATGTGTGGAATAATTTTATTAGAGTGCGTGACTTTCTTATAAGCAGCCATCCTTAATATGATCGCGATGGCTTGTGGGAACACTATCTGGGGTGGATCACTAATGATACGCGGATACCGCTTAACACATGATATTGCTGCTCTCGCGCAACAAATTCTTAATCAGTGAATATGTTCTCGTCCACTCACCAATAATAAGCGGATGCTGTTTAACAGTGCCATATACTTTGATAAAAGCAGTTCGTTCATCAACACTCACATTTATCAATAATTTCTACAGTCTATAAAAGAGACCTTAGCTCAACAAATTCTGGAGTGGCACTCATAGTGGGCTGTCCGCGACGAATAATGTTTTCCACAATTGATTTCAATTGGCACTCGCGCTCGTGGAAATCCACATCGACAGCCGACTTGCAACGATCAAGAGTGGAGCGAATCCTTTTTACACAGTCAAGCATTTGTCGCAATGCTTCAATTTCATATTCAATGTTAATGGTCTGCATAGCACGGTACGCCTTGAAATAGAATTCCAGCATTTCGCCGGGTTGATCAATGATATCAGCGT
>MTSL01000178.1:0-10029 GCA_002794465.1 Paramicrosporidium saccamoebae | reverse complement strand
TGAATCTCTCAGTCCATGAGTACTGATTGCCGACTTGAGAGTCTCGAAAATGTAGTCGAGGTTTCCCAAGTCTGTCTCTTTTCCGCGGATTTCTGCAACTCTTCTATACGCTGCGATAGCTTCAGTAATTTCGCCTAGGGACAAGGAGACTCTGAAAATATTGTCCCAAATCTTCCAATTATCAAACTTGCGCTTTCCTGCTTCCTTTAACGCGCGCAAAGCCTCTTCCTGCTGCCCTGAATACAGATACACAGCTGCCAGGTTATTCCATGCCTCGGAATTCTCAGGATCAATTCCGACGGTTCGCGAGAATGCATTTCGAGCTTTCTTAAAGTCTTCGAGCTGCAGCGCAGCACATCCAACCAGGAACCAAATCTTGTCAAAAAGTGCATTGAGTGCCAAGGCAGACTCGAATGCTTCAATGGCCTCGGGAATCATTTCCTTTTTAAAGTAGTACATTCCAAGCGAACGCATGGCCCGGGCAAATCTCTTGTTGGAAACTTCCCATGCCTTTTGATACAGAGTATGATCGTCTTTCAGGTCTCCTAGAATGCACAACATTTTCACGTTTAGCGGATCCTTTTCAATTTTTTCGTTCAGCAGCTCCTCTGCCTTGGTTCGTTCTCCAATTTGGATCAGACAGGATATGTACTCATCCCACATTGCACGACGCTCAAAAATGACCGAGGCCGTGCGGAAAACTCCCAACCCTGCGAACAGTCTGGCTTGGTGACGATCCAATTCCCAGTCAGGCGGTAGAGGCGTTGCAAATAGACAGTGGACTCGATCCTCGAAGGGAACCTTGGTGTCCTTCATTTGATCCACCAGGGCCTGATACTGAAGAGCGGCCCGCTCAACAAACCGGGCACGACTGCTTTCCAGGCTGGAGCGGAGGAATAATGCGCTAGAGTAAATACACCAGTTCCCAGGGTGCTCGAGGACACACTGAACAAGTGCCATTGCCTTTTCTATAACTGTGGCGTCTTTTGCGTAAAACCGCAGCACATGCATGGCCTCAGCCATAATTATGGCAAGACCAGTTTCTGAGATTTTTCCCGATAAAGGTTCGTTCAGATCAGGCCTGTCCAGTAAATACTCGTCCTGAAGCTCAATATTAGCAGGGCCGGTCGTTTCACTCCCCTTTGGTAAATCTCGAGGGGCGGATTCTTCCACTTTGACTGCAAGTTGGGTAACATCAAAGCTCTGGAACTTTGTGCGACGGCCGAGAATTCCGGTAAGATGATGCCGGAATCCGCTGTATTTGCAAGCGGCTTCTATCAGATCCTCGGAAAGCTTTTGATTTCCATTAGTCTGCGCTATCAGCGCGGCCTCTACACAACTTTCGCCGGCCGTCAACTCGCCCAGTTTGCTTACATTTGCGGTAATAAGGACTTCCATCATCTCGACAAGCTCAGAGGACGGACTATCCAATAGTCTTTGGTTCAGGTGCAGGGCTCGAAGAAGCCACCAACCGTCTAAACATTCCTTCGCCAAGACCAAAAGCCACGGATAGCGTACCAACGGATACACTGCTTCTCCTCCCATCTGCAGCTTCTTGACACATTCACCATGAGAAGGATCAGGAAAGCTTTCTGGTAAGTAGGGGCCTGTCCAGTTTGCCTGCACAAAGGCCAGAACGCAGGCAGTGCCAAGTGCAGAGTCCTTGCAAATAGTTCCGGTCGAAAGATACTCGGTAAATATTTCGAGAGCATTATGAATTTGGAGATGCTCTACGGGACAGCCAACACGGGTAAAATCCTCCAACCCTGCTGCCATACCTGGACTCATTGTCACTGTCATGCCTGCCAGGGATTCGGCCTACGCGAATAAAGTCTTTTATAAAAACAGCTTAAAAGGTAGAGTTTGGGAGACTTCTCGGAAGAATTCTTTCAGCAGTAAGGTTGATCCTGCTAGGAGGGTCAGATTTACTGCCAGTTGCATTCGCCTGATCATCTTTGGCGGCAGCACTGTCCCTAAAAGAAGCAGACTAGCCATCTCTTGCGCAGTGTAGATCTGGCCCCATTTCAGGGCTCCATGACAGAACAAGGATGCAAGCAGCCAACCCTTTAGTTTCCATATTTGACTTGATGCAATCTGAAGTAGACCTTCTCGGTATGCTGGACTACTCCGCACAGCCATTCTGACCATTACTAGATGCACTCCAGCCACCTTTAATACCGCTGCCATCTTCTTTACCGTCTGCTCGCTGACAAGCAATCGCTCTCTAAGGACTCCCACCATCCGAACCAGACACCCAATCACCGCATTCTGCACCTCAACCCGCTCATGGAGCGTATGTAGCGCCACCTCGTGGTGATCCAGCCGTGACTGCAGCAACGCAATGTTTCGACTGTTTATCATGGTGGCCATTGCTGTCAGCGAGGTCTGATTCAGGTTGATCAATCCCGGAGACTTTGTACGTGACGGATGCGGAGTCAATGAGGAACGAGGATCCTCAGGCGGAGTACTAGCGACCATGGTGTTTGTGCCGATCCAGATCTGGCCCGTTTCTATGGACGGTATCCAAGAAGCCGAGAGGCTGAGATGCTGAGAGGATGAGAGGATGAGAGGCCAATCGTTTCTCAGGAACCGACGCAAAGGCTGGCTTCTAGACGTAATTGTTAGAAAGTGTGGCCATTGAGTGGGGCTAAAGGGTTCATTACGAGAGAGCATAGTCATTGATTCGAGGATATATCATATCCACGGAACAGAGACAAGTATTACCTACTACCATATCAACCTCATGGATCCCCAATACAACACCAATCTGGTGGATCCTCAATACAACACCAACCTAGTGGATCATCTCTATAATACCAACCTAATGGATCATCATTATAATACCAACCCCGCGGATCATTACATAACAAACCTCACAGTAAACATTTATCCATATCGTTTCACACAGCATGGTGTTGTCTTCCATCTTTTTTTTGGACCTAAAGGGAAAGGTCCTTTTGCACCGTGACTATCGCGGCGATATTTCGCCGGATGCTGCAGAAAAGTTTGTTGGACTCCTCTCCGACTTGGAAGACCAGAAGCGCACTGCCACGCCCATCTTGACATGCAACGATATCACTTACGTACACATTCGCCACGCCAATCTTTACATATTGGCCCTGACAAAGCGCAACTCGAATGTTATGACAGCGCTGTTGTTTCTGCACCGACTAGTCGATGTCTTCACAGAGTACTTTCGGGAGTTGGAGGAAGAGAGTCTTCGGGACAATTTCGTGGTGGTCTATGAGCTTCTTGACGAAATGATGGACTTTGGCCATGCTCAGACGACAGAAAAGAACATTTTAAAAGAGTACATTACTCAACAGTCCTTCCAGCTGGACACTGGCCCCGCACGTCCCCCCTCCGCTGTCACTAGTGCAGTCTCGTGGCGTTCCGAGGGTATCAAGTATCGGAAGAATGAAGTGTTCCTCGACGTCATCGAGTCTCTCAATTTGCTTGTCAATAGCAACGGGAACGTTGTACAATCCGAAATTGTCGGCTCGGTCAAGGTGCGCTGCTACCTCTCTGGGATGCCCGAACTGCGGCTCGGTCTCAACGACCGCATTCTCTTTGAAAATTCTGGTCGCACCGGCCGCACGGCCAAAACGGTGGATCTGGAAGACGTCAAATTCCACCAATGCGTCAGGCTGCAGAAATTTGAATCAGAACGAGCCATTTCATTTATACCGCCGGACGGAGATTTTGAGCTCATGTCGTACCGGATGACACCGACGGCAATGAAGCCACCCATTTGGGTCGAATGTGTCATTGAGCGATGGAGCGCCAGTAGAATTGAGTATCTGATCAAGGCCAAGAGTCAGCTGAAAAAACGGACGAATGCAAATGGCGTGGAAATTATCATCCCTGTCCCTGAGGATGCTGATACACCGAAATTCAAAGTATATACTTTACTTGATGCTGATTGTTTAGACGACGGTTGGAACGGCCTCGTACGAGCCCGACCAAGCTGCCATTGTATGGACTATTGGATTCTTCCCAAGCGGAAAGGAATTCCAAATGCGCGCTCGTTTTGGTTTCCCCAGTGTGAAATCTGGTATGCGTCCCTTATATTGCTTATTCTGTAGAGGATGCCAGTGAACATAAACTGCTACCAATCTCTGTAAAGTTTGAAGTGCCCTACTACACTGCCTCTGGTATTCAGGTGCGGTACCTGAAGATTGTTGAGAAGAGCGGCTATCCCGCCCTGCCATGGGTGCGCTACATAACGCAACACGGAGACTATCTCCTCAGGATGCCCGATGGTCGCTCCATGTAATAATAAATTGGGCTTGTAATTTTGCCTTTTCCGACTAAGCATGAATCTCATGCACTTTGGCGTGCTCCTCGCCTCGGCGGGTGCTGTGCTGCTGGACAGTTTTGCCCCAGAGGGATTGGTGAACCAGCAAGTAAAGCGGGTGGTCTATCTTAGCTCACCAGTGTTGCGTGAGGAATACTCGATAGTTGCAGCGCTGGATGAGAATACGGCAGGACCGGTTCACAACTACCAAGTCATTCTGCCGACCGCCATGGTGGCAGACTTTAGTCACATTAGCGCCATCGGTAACACTGGTCCAAATTCAAGGCTTCCCGTTACGGAAAAGACAGACTGTCCCATTGGACACCGCTGCTTTGTCATCAATCTTCCGACTCCACTGACAAGAAGCAATCCAAAAGTCAGTTTTGGGCTAGGAATCAGCTATGTCAATCGCTACATCATGACACCCTCGGTAGCTGACCAGAAGACACCGTTAGGGGTACGATGTGAAATGTCGTCCGTCTTCTACTCGCCTTATCCGACGCTGAGACAAAAGACAGACGTGCTGATGATCAAAGAGTTTACCATGAACAAGATCAGCTGTCCAGAACCGCGAAGTCTGAAAGGAAGCGCAGTACCAGCGGGTGGGGCTCTCCCGGGAACAATGTACACCTGTGGTGTTTATGAAAACACTGCACCATTACATGATGCACTGGGATCGCTTTGGGTTCACTTTACAGTGACGAGGCTGCCTTTTTACAAAATTCAAAAACTGGAACGCACGGTAGAGATCAGTCCATTAAAAAAGCGATTACTGGTCACTGAAAAGTACGAAATTGTCAATCTGGGGCACAAAACAAAGGATGACAGCTTCAACCGAATCGAATTCCTTCAAGGACTTCACCAGCGCGGAATGGAGAGTCAAATCTTGCCGCTGATTCCCATATCAGTGCCCTCCCAGGCCAGTGAATTCCAGATCCGGGATGAGGTTGGACTGATCCACTCCCCCATGCATCGCCGTCCCTCGCCAGTACTGCCCACTTCGCATGTAATTGAGGTCCCACCGCGGTTCCCTGTTAGTGGGGGATGGAATATGGCTTGGACTGCGACTTATTCATTGCCGATGGACGGGTTCATTGACAATGTTTATATCAAAGAAGACAACCTGAAGGCCAAGAGGATTATTGTGCCCCTGTTTGATATTTACAATGACGTGACTATTGACGAATTCAAGTTTCGCATAGTCTTGCCTGCCGGTTCCACCGCATATGGGGCACCCATTGTCACTGCGGTGGACACTTTTGTAAGCATAAAGGAGGAATTTACAATACCCATGCCATTATTTGCCGGCGACAATTTGGTATTTTCCATCAACCTCAAAAATGTTGCCAAAGATCATCTAGGACAGGCGGCCATGATCTTTGATTACCCCCGCTGGACAATCTTTAGACTACCGGTCATGACTGCGGCCATTTGCATCCTAGTTGTTCTGCTACTCATCCAACTTGGTGAGGCCAATCTTGGTCTCCATCAGGTCGATCGTGAAAAAGGTCGTATTATGATAGCCAAGCTATTCCGTGAGCGACGTGGACTTTTACATGATCTAGAATCGGTGCGAAGCGAAAAGGAGAACGCCCGGGCGTGCATTGATGAGCTTTTCAGTGTTTCGGAGGAGGTAGCAAGGGTTCTCTCTGATGAAGAACCGGTAGATCGACCTACACTGATGGCTACGGTAGCCCTCAAGAAGCTGTATGAGGAGCAGTTGGCAAAGCTCCGGTCACTGATAAGTGAGTCATCTGCCAACATTGTATCGCGCCTGGAAAAAGATGCTGTTGATTTGGACGAGCGGGTGCTCCAATGCGAAGCCCGTCTACTGACCTTGTAATTAATTATATCTGATTCTGCGATTATTGCTGATCTTGTAATTAAGGAAGAACATTTATTTAATAAACCTCCAATTCCAGACGGGCGATCAATCATTGAGCCCTCCATACCCGCTTGTATCTACTTGCAATTCGGATCGACTCGCCCAACCCTTCTTAACTCGACTGCTCATCCCATTCTACCCTTGCCATCCTAACGGACTGTTGAAAGCCCGCCAAACAGTAAAGAAATAATCGCTTTATTCCTTTGACCTTATCGTGGGATTTATGTAAGCAGTCACACCGCAATCCCTCACGACGTAGACTGGGGATGACCGAGGGACTCGCCATGCCCATCCCAACCATCAAATTGGTCTCTCCTATTGTACACCGCGACCGGATGCGTCCGGTGCACGCTGCCCCACAAACTCCGTCCCAGCGACTGTAACTCTCCACTCCACAACGGCTAATGTCGATAGGATTGCATTCGAGGATGGAATGATGTTCCTATCGTATGCAGCACAGGCTCTATCGCGAGACGAATTCAGCAAATGTTTTGAACCAAAGCCGACGGTGCAACCCAAGAGCACCCTGCTGTATTGGCTGTACCTAGGAGGCATGGCAATCCGGTACGGCATCCTGTTTCCCATCAGATTGGGCATTATTCTGACTGCAAGCATTTTATTTGTGCTCTTGCTGCCAATAGCCATTGTCAGTCGAAGCCAGCCGTTCCTGTTACTGGTCTTCAAGGTCTACTGCCAAGCCTGGCTTTTCAGCTTCTCTGCCTTTATCAGACACCACGGAAAGAAGCCATCACCAAAGGACTCGCACTTGTTTGTTGCCAACCACACCAGTTTTATTGATTACTTTTTGATGAGCTCCCACAAAATCCCCCATGCGACGGTAGCCCAGAATCACGGCGGACTGTTTGGCTGGTTCCAAAAATACGCTCTTATAGCAAACGGATCACTCTTCTTCAATCGTAATGAAGCGCGTGATCGTGTGGCTGTTGCCAAGCGGATGCAGGCACACATTAACAAACGTCCTCAGACAACTCCACTGATCATCTTCCCGGAGGGCACCTGTGTGAATAACGAAAGCACTGTCCTCTTTCATAAGGGAGCCTTTGAGCTTGACGCACTTGTCTGTCCCGTCGCCATAAAATACAATAAGCGCCTCCTCGATCCCTACTGGAACACGCGCGAACAAACCTTTACACAGCACGCCCTATACCTAATGACACGCTGGTTTATGATTGCTGATGTCTGGTGGCTTCCCCCACAGCGTCGAAAGCCCAACGAGACGGGAATTGAATTTGCCAATCGAGTAAAGGCGCTCATCTCTGAGACTGCGGGGCTGCGGTGTCTGTCATGGGACGGATACATGAAGAATTGCATGCGGAACCAGGATCGCGAAAAGATGAGGAAGAATTCGCAGGAAAAGTACGTTTCCTCGTTGAGGAGGAGAATGACGCCAGTGGATTCTATTCCCGAGGGAATGGTTGCGGAGGGACCCGTTCTGAATGGAAAGACAAAGATCAATTCGTGCGGTCCTATTGCGGTGCCTCTGGGTACCAGTGTTCCAAGTTCCTCTAATTGTCCCCTTCCCTATCTGCCCGCCTGGCTCTCTGATGCAGCTGTAGTGCAAATCAAGAACCAACTGCTCATGGCAGAGGATCGGGCTGATCCGGCCCAGGCGCTCGTCCGTCATATCAAGGACCACAAGGACGATATTATCCAGACCTGGCGCTTTTACAGTCGTTCTGCCCGCCAACACTCTCCCCCTCTTCCCCTCCCTAACGAATACTCTGCCCATGTGGCCGAGCGCCGACTCGAGAACAGTAGTTGGCGGTATTGGTTTAAGCAGCGTCTGGAGGAAGGCCGCATCTCTCCCATAAGTCTACCAGAAACGGAGGGATTCTTTATGGAGTGCGACTCTCCCCAGACTGTCTCGGATCCCAATCTGCCGCTCCACACGAGCCGGTAGGTTCTCTATACATACACTGTAAAACAATACATTGCTCTTATCAATATGCTGAGTGCTGGGTGCTAGGTACTTGTGCAAATATGGAAAAAAAGTTAAATATCGACTCCCCAATGCTAGGCCGGTGAGTCCATACCAACTGATAATTCTCTGTCTTGCATTTATATCGACACTGTGGTCATACTCTCACCACACAACAAGTAAATTCATTCTTGGATTGGACCGCGTCCTAAATAGGAAGCGCGGTGTCGCGTAGTGGGGAAAATACCAGACGGGAAGGGAGGGTTTGTTTACTGTTAATCCTATAATAGTATGGATACACATTTCACTGTCCTCAAATACCCAGCAAAGCGATCCACTCTAGCACACAAACACTCAACTAATCAATCCTCTACCTCTACGTCACATACCCAACTAATCAATCCTCTACCTCTACGTCACAATGGTACGTGAAACAAAGGCAGTACCCAAATGGAGAGCATGAGCAACGTCTCGGATCCCAAATTGCCACTCTACACGAGCCGGTAGGCTCCCTATACATATACTGTAAAACAGCACTGCTTTTATCGATAAATCCATTACTTGATTGGGTCACGTCCCAAAAAGGAAACATGATACATGAAACAAAGGCAATTCCCAAATGGGGAGCATGAGCGACGAGAGAGAATCATCAGCCGCCTCGGCCCCCGTTCTCCCAGAACACGTCCATCTCTCTCCCACCACCCACGAGACCAGGATGGGTTACCTCTCGCCCAACTCTCTCGAAATGCGAAACTCTCGCACAGCTGTTTATCGAAGAGTGTCACTGCTACTGCTAATGGCAGCTGTCCATTATTTCCTTGTTTCAGATTGGCGGAGACGGCCAGGCTGGCAGCCTGATGGAGCGCCCATTCGAGGCAGTGCCGGGATTAGAAAGGTGGGAGAGGTGTGCCACGTAGATGCTACTGGCAAGGAGGAGCGGATAAGAAACAGACATGCAATTATATTTGATGCAGGATCCACCGGCTCTCGGGTACACGTCTACGAATTCCAGTTCTGCGGATCGAAGCTGAATGTGCTAGTTGATGAGGTATTTGAGGAAGTCAAGCCTGGCCTTAGTCATTACCATGCTGACCCTCTGCAGGCTGCAAAATCTCTAAAGCCTCTTTTGGATTCGGCAGTGGCGCGAGTACCACCTGATACGCGAAAATGCACGCCGCTTGTTGTCAAGGCTACGGCCGGCCTACGTCTGCTTCCAGAGTATTCAGTGACGGGCATTCTCCAAAATGTGCGAGAATTCATCAAGACGCATCCGTTTCTGTTGGGAGATGGAAAACTTTCCCACAGCGAAGCGGTGGCTGTTATGGACGGCTCGGAAGAGGGCGTTTTTGCTTGGGTGACAGTCAATTTCCTCCAAGATAAACTCCGTCCCGGCTTCACCTCAATGCCTTTCCTCCCCGACGAAACCTCAGTCGTCATGGATCTTGGTGGTGGCTCGACACAGATTGTATTTGCAATTGCACGGGATGGATATGCAGACATTGATCCGCTCAAACATCCACAATATTATTATCGTCTTGCGTTGCATGGAAATCAGGTAGACCTGTACCAACAGAGCTATTTGGGCTATGGACTAATGGAGGCGAGGAAGAATATAAAATTGGCACACATTCAAAAAATGCTGGCTGATTCGTCGGACGGACGGGCCCTCCGCTTTCCCTGCTACACAAAGGGACACAAGGAGGACGTGGATAAGAGCGGAAAGATGTTTGCCCTTACAGGCGATTCGTCGGGTTGGGACGCGTGTCTGAATGTGGTGCGTCCAGTGTTCCGCAAGGAGGATCCCTGTCTTGTCCATCCCTGCTCCTTCAACGGCATCCATCAGCCTGCAATTCGCACCAAGAATTTGATTGCATTCTCGTACTTTTTCGACCGACTCATTCCCCTTGG
>MTSL01000176.1:0-11932 GCA_002794465.1 Paramicrosporidium saccamoebae | reverse complement strand
GACTGCATTTGCTCACTCTATGCAGATAGCATCAAAGATCTGTGACAATGGTAACTGTTTGCTGGCCTTTGACGGTTAGGTCCTTTGGCTGTGAAATTTGCCAAAATGGCCATTGATAAGGGAATCCGGACCGATCTGGCCACTGGTCTAGCGATTGAAAAGTTATGCTATGCCAACCTGATTCCCACTGAAGACAGGATGGAAGGCTTACTGGCGTTTAAAGAGGGCCGGACACCAGTTTACAAAGGAAAGTAGCCAGCTGAGCGCGCTATAAAATACCAAACGTTAGTTTATGCAGCGACCAACAGTTCCACAGTACGTAAGCAGTATCCTAGTGTCGCGTAGTGGGGATAAATAGTATGGATACACATCTCGCTGTCCTGAGATACCCAGCAAAGCGATCCACTCTAGCACTCAAATACCCAACTAATCAACCCTCTGCCTCTACGTCACACTAGTATATCAAAGCAACCTCTTCACGTCCGCTTTGCAGCTTACAAAGGATAGTGGCTAGCGGATATACACTCTATTTTATTACAGACACGACAGGACTATTAGTAGAATCACAAGCATGACCACCAACGCCCCCAGAGTCCAATTGTACCTTTTGTCTAAACAATCATTACATCAAACACCTTTTACCAGTGGCAGTCTGATAGAACTCATTAACTCTCCGAACTGCAGATTGCATTTTACTCTCAGTATCATCCATGTTTTTGCTCATGTCGTCCAGCAATCTAGGCAGTCAGCTATGGTCGTAATTCCTTACACTGCCTGCTCGTTCAACTCTTGTCCGATAGTGACGGCTTGATGTTTAATATTCTGAATTGTGCCCAATACAGAGTCTAGTTGCTCATCCTGAGCGTTCAATACTGTTACCTAGAGTCAGGATATTTGTGGATGGATTACATGGTAAACATCTGAATTCTTCGTCGGACTTGCGGAGGATGGCTCAGTCATCCCCTCCTTCTCTATTGGCCCAGATATGAATTTCCTTCAATAGACGTCCCATCCCTCATTTACAATGCGCTTCGCCTGTATGTGGGCACTATTATTTTAGCGAAAGACAATAATCTGCAATTGGATAAATGTTACCACTTGGCAATCTGGACATTGCTCCAATGGGATATCCTATAGAAAGCACGCACGTCTAACAAACAATGGCCTGAAAATGCCTAAAAGCCCACAAACAGAGACGGATGACCTGATTCCCAAAAGTTCAGAATTGCCAAGTAGTGGAAGCGTTCGCTTCAGAGCGCCACACGATGAAGATAATCCCCCCGAAGTGGCAGACGACCAAATTGCTCGCCCTGAGGCGACTAATGATGAGGAAAACATCCACGCCTCCTCATTTGCAAGGTCAACCCAGCTTGAACTGGTTTTCCGGGACCTGGAATATACCGTTCCTTTGGCCAAAAAACATCGTGGTCCTGACGGTGCCAAAGAGAGAAAACTCTTGTGTGGACTCACTGGAGCATTTCGTCCCGGCAGGCTGACTGCAGTAATGGGCAGCTCTGGCGCAGGAAAGACGACCTTGCTCTCCGTGTTAGCAGGAAATACCAAAACCGGCAAAATTGAGGGCAGTGTATTTGTTAATGGCGAGCCTTACACAGGCAGTATGTTGAAGGAAATTAGTGGGTTTGTATTTCAAGATGACGTATTGCTCCCAACAATGACCGTTTATGAGTCTATTGCAATGTCGGCGCTCCTACGTACCCCAAAATCAGTGAGCAAGGAGGAGAGAAAGCGTAGAGTGGAAGATATCATAGGCATTTTGCATTTGGACAAGGCAAGAGACACACGAATCGGATCTCCCCTCCAAAAGGGAATCTCTGGAGGTGAGCGGAAACGAACGGCCATCGGAATGGAAATGGTCGTCAATCCAGGAATGCTCTTCCTCGACGAACCAACCACGGGACTAGACACATTTACTGCATTCACGGTGATTCTCTCACTTTCAAGGCTGGCAAAGCTAGGCAGAACCGTAGTGGCCACCATCCATCAGCCGTCCAGCGAAATTTTTGGGCTAATTGACGATTTGCTCATTCTAAGTCGTGGTCGAGTCGCGTATTTTGGGCCTGCAGATAAAACGGTAGATTATTTTGCGCGAAACGGCTACCAATGCCCACAATATAGCAATCCCCCCGATTACATTTTTATGCAGGTTTTGAGAGAATTTGGATCCATTCAAGAAGACGATGATGGTGAAGATGAGCATAAGGAAGAGGCTATGGATGTGCTTGCTCCTCTCTCCTCTAACCGGGAGCCGGTCCAGGCCGATTCACTTAGTGAAATCAATGCTGCTGGTACTGGCCAAGTAGAGGCCACCCAGCCGGCGAGGGCAAGTCCGGCTGCCGATGAAGAGCATAAGACGGCCCAAGAAGTCTGTGATAAGCGAATTGAAAACATGCTAGCCACCTGGTTAGCTTCTCCCGAGAATGAAGAGCTTGGAAAATACTGCAAGGATCTCGAGGTAAAGGGTGTCGCATATAGTGCCCTTCGGCAACGGGCTCCGTTGCTAACTCAGTTTAAATACCTCTTCAAGCGAGCGGGACTGAATTTTCTTCGTAATCGGATGCTCCTTGGCTCAAGACTGTTCCAGTCCATCTTTTTGGGTGTGATCATTGGTCTTGTCTATCTTGATACGAATCAGTACCCAGTCTCTGTCCAGATTCGCAACAAATCTGGTGCTCTCTTCTTCATTGCCACCAATGTCTTTTTTGCGGCGTCCACGCAGATCTTGTCCATCTTTGGTGTGGAAAAGCCAGTTTTCTATCGCGAGTATCAGGGAGGATACTACACTGTGGCGGCTTACTACATGAGCAAGACACTGGTCGAGGTTCCAGGACAAATTATTGGACCCTTCCTTCTAGTAATCATTTGCTACTACATGATCGGTCTCAATCCCGCCTTTAGCGATTACCTGATGGTGGCGACACTTGCTGCCTTTGGTGCTCTCTGTGGCAATGCTTACGGTACGCTGATTGTCAGTCTTGTGGACGATCTTAATATTGCTCTGACGATAGCACCACTCTGCATCCTTCCCCTCTTAATTGTCAGTGGTATTTTTGTTGCGCAACTGCCTACCTACTTGAACTGGCTCAAGTACATCTCCCCAATCTACTATGCATTTTCCGGAATGCTGCAGACGGAATTCTCCCGCACCTTTCCCAACTGCAATCCTGCCAATGAACGATGTGAAGGCCAACGGGCCATTGATGAGCTCTCATTTGCCGATACCTTCCCGCCAGGAGTCAACATAGTGTTTCTGGCTACAATCTTTGCATTTCTATGGACAGCCGGTTTTATTGCGCTGTACATTGGAGCCAAACGCAAGGCCCGATAACCACGTTACGATATGTTTACATAAAAGTCTTGTAAAGAGCAATTTACTGTTTGGCACACTTTCCGTTGGGTCATGGACTACACAGGCTTTGGAATCTATTCCGAGCCTCAGGCATTGCGGACTTCTGAGGTGAGGGAGGAAATACTAAGGAGTTCCGTCGACCCCATCCAACCAGCACGTGCAAGCCAAAGAGGAGGGAACCACTCTCAAATCCGAATTAGAGGCTCCAATAAAGCCTCGAACAATGGACGACCATCAAAGCTCTCTGAAAAGGTGCAGTCGTTAGAACTGGTGTTTAGAAATCTCACATTCTCGGTGGTGGATAAGAAGGAGACTAAGAGGCGAAAGAAAGCCAAGAAATCGGGAGACGGACCGGCAAAAAAGGTCATTCTCAATAACCTTGACGGAATATTCAGGGCGGGTCGCTTGACCGCAATCATGGGACCATCAGGCGCTGGCAAGACATCTCTCCTTGACGCAATTGCGGGTAACTTGTTGGGTGGACAAATTACCGGACAGGTCCTTGTAAATGGCGAAGATTACACGGGCAAAAAAATTAAGGAAATCTCAGGTTTTGTCTTTCAGGATGACGTGCTATTGGCAACAATGACGGTCAAGGAAGCCATCGAACAATCAGCTTTGCTGCGCCTCCCAAAGAGCGTGAGTAGGGAAGAGCGGGAAAAGCGAGTCGAGGATCTCATCGCTTTGCTAAACTTGCAGAAATGCCGAAACACAAGGATTGGATCGTCTACAAAGAAAGGGGTCTCGGGCGGCGAGCGTAAGCGCACGTGCACAGCAATGGAATTGATTGCCAATCCTCCAATGTTGTTCTTGGACGAGCCAACATCGGGACTTGATACGTTCACAGCTTACACTGTAATGAAGTCACTATCCCGCTTAACAAAGCGTGGAAGGACCGTCATTGCCACAATTCATCAGCCAAATTCTGACATTTTCCATCTCTTTGACGATCTCTTGCTTCTATCCGGAGGAAACATTATATATTACGGCGAAGCCAAAAAGTCCATGGACTATTTTTCGCGACTTGGCTATCCTTGTCCTCGCTACAGCAATCCTGCCGATTTCTACTTTATGGAGGTTTTGCGTGAATTCGAGGTCGAGGGACTCAATGAAGTGCGCAGAGAATTGAATCCTAGCTTGGCTAACCGGATGGAGGAGCGTGAACGTGCCCTCACCGAGGCAAGGGAAAATGCAAGCGAGGCCAGCAAGGGAAAATCGATCGGAAACATGAGGATCCGAGAATTGAGGGCAGCTTGGGAGGCTTCAGAGGAAAGGGCCGGCATGATGGGGGCAATTGAAAACGGTAACAAGGACGGAGTTGCGGTGGGAACATTGAGAACTCGCGCCTCTAGTTGGACGCAATTTACCTACCTGTTGAGGCGGGCGAGCAAGAATGCGTTGCGCGATCCCCTTTTAATTTCTGTCCAGGCATTCAAGGCAGTGTTCCTTGGTGTCCTCGTGGGGTTGGTCTATCTCGATTCCAACCAGTACAATGTGTATGTTCAGATTAGAAACAAGAGCGGCGCAATCTTCTTCCTCGCCCTCAATTCATTCTTCAGCAGCGTCTTTAGTGTGTTGACCGTGTTCTATGTCGAGAAACAGGTCTTTTTTAGAGAATACAAGGCAGGCTACTACACCACTACGCCCTACTTTCTCAGCAAATTTTTGGTGGAGCTGCCCTATAGCTTCCTCTTTCCTTATCTAATGGTTCTCATAGCGTACTACATGGTCGGCTTGAATCCGCCATTCTCAAGCTATTTGATGATGGCCACTTTTGTGGCCGTGTCCAGTATTGCGGGTATCTCCTTGGGCGTCCTGATTGCCAGTATCTTTGATCAGCTAGAGGTAATCCTCGCCGTGACACCAATCATCCTCCTTCCTCTGCTGCTCCTGTCTGGAATCTTTGTCAACAGCCAAACTTTGCCCGATTTCCTCAATTGGATCAAATATTTGTCCCCTGTGTACTATGCAACTGTTGGCATGCTGCAAGTAGAGTTTTCTAGAGACTTTCCAAATTGCGATCCGGCGGGCAATGTTCCTTGTAATGGCCAATTTGGACTGGAGAATTTGGGGCTCGTTGACGTCCTTCCCATGGGTGTCAACCTTATTCTCAACATTACCCTTTGGGTCGTTCTGACGATTGCTGCCTACGTTGTTTTGCTGTTAATCACCAGAAGAAGGTATCGATCGGCCTAAGTGTGTATTATAGTTTGAGTGTATTAATAAAGTTGACAAATTTTGAGCATTCTCGACCCCGCACTTCAGAGTCAATTGTGTAGAATGGATTGCTGACAAGAGAAATGTACAAAGTATAGACTTCTTGCAGGAGCGTCTTCACAGAGGCTTCTTTGGGCGGCCGTCCAGACCATCGGACTACTGCAATGAATTTGATCCTAGTTGCTGTGCACAGCGCATATCTACCGGCGTTAGTGCAATCTAGAGTAGTACACATTCAGGTTTTCCATAAAGGACACCATGCCAAGATACTGGTCAAGACCCTGTTGAGAGTCGTTCACTTATAATCATTAGTCTCAACTTGGAATTACGTCTTTCGTCAATGGCGTCAAGTGTTACGTTTACAAAATAGTGGAGGTCCAGCTCTGGTTTTTCGGTAAAGTTCTTCAACCATAGAGGATTATTTTGTTTGCCAACCACGGCAATACACTCGATAGTGTGGACGATTTCGGCCATTGAATCCTCTACCGGGGCGCGTTTCCGAATACGGCGATTCATGCGGCAGTTCATGCATTTGCATGAACACACAATTCTATAAAAGCGGCATTGAACGACAGATGGCGCACAGAAGGGTAGATGAAACTCGTTAACATTCTGGCTTGGGTTGGGCTTCCATCTGCGATGGCACATATGCGCATGAAATATCCTCATCCAAGAGGCGATCCCGGCGACCGTGCAACAGGTCCTTCTGATTACGACCTCTCGGCACCCATGACATCTACTGCAATGTGTCATGGCAAGCCACCCGGGCAAGTTACTGCCACTTTTCGTGGTACCTTTGTGTAGAGATGCATTGACGTCTCTAGCTGGAGAAGTGGTCGAGGTACAATTTGATGGATCTGCACGGCATGGCGGAGGAATGTGCCAGTTCTCCCTATCTTATGACGGAGCCACATTCGTAGTCATTGAAGAGATCATTGGATCGTGTCCTAATTGTACATCTACTTTGTAATTCATCTCCGCTAGCAAGCTATAACTGGCCTGTGACTCTCCCCTCCAATTTGCCCAGCTGTGATCACTGCACGTTTGCTTGGACCTGGATCAACGCCATTGGGAATCGAGAGTTTTACATGAACTGCGCAGATGTCAAGATTATCGGCGGGTCAGGCAAAAAGATTTCTGGAGAAGCCTTATACATTGCAAACTTGGCAGGATACCCTACTTACTTACCACCCGTTAATGATGGGCCGCCCAGTGAAGCTCAGATTCATCGCTATCCTGTAACTGTCAATTGAGGAGAAATAAAATTGCTATTGTTAGTGCGAGGTCAGTAGAAGACCCTTTATTGGGATCCCTGGTCTGCAGATATATCATCTCCCAGCTATAGGGGGACGTTTCTGTATGGATAACACCTCATATCCACATCCGGCTGCCGGGACAAGCATCATGTCTTCGCCCCGTTCAACATTCCAAAAGAGGGACAAGATTAATGTATCTGAAACGAGACCTCAGGCAGCTTTATCTGGCCAAGAGAAAAGCACGTTGAGGCTAAATTTTGGCGGACTGGTCGTTAGCGCGGTAATTCTAAAGTCGGCCGAGTTCCAGTACGCTTTGTGTCTTTATTGAATTGATTATAGGAAAATACTGATGGATAATGTCCCTTTGATTACAGAGGACATTGTGCGGTATATATCCTGCGGAATGTGTCTCCTCTGTCTGGGTAATTTGGTCATAACTCTGTGGGTTATCATCTCGAGAAATTTTCAAAGCGATCCCAGTCCTGGAACCCAGTCGGTAGGTAATCCAAACATGGAATCGCCCTTGCGCCCGCCAAGAACATTGATTAAGGATCGGATGTTGTCTTCAGCAGCTGGACAAACTCCTTGCTCTCTTGTTACAGCCACGCCAAGCCGGCACAGCTCGCCGTTCACGGGGACACCCAAGAGCGAACTAAAAATCCCTCCAGTGACCTCTCCCACATTTTCTTCAATATATGGCACGCCTCGATCCGAAAAAGTAGCTGGAAGTCCGCTGGTGCGCAGTCACAAGTCTCCTTACGCCACTCCCCCGCGGATCTCGACAGACTATGCATCTGTAATATCGAGTCCTCTCCCTGACACCGGCTCGCCGCGAATCAATCGCGTCGCCACAGAACGTTTGTCTTCCTGGACTGAGCAGTTGCGCCAGACGCTATCAACGCGGATTGATCAAAGTCCCCTTTCTAAGCAGCATACGACTCACATTACGTCATCAGAAGCACAGACAAATCCTACGTCAGCTTCATCAAAGTCCCCTGCAACGATTTCTAGAAAGTTGATACCTGCCGATGCGGCACTTATTGAGCTCGGGTTGTCATGCAAGATTGAAGAGATTGCCGAAAACTTGCGTCGGTGGTTCTCTATCAAAATCCTACAGCCTCTAAAGCAAGACATTGACGATACCACAAGGGCGTTTAATGAAGCTGGTCTAGAGCACTTGGCACCACAGAATCCTGCCTCGTTTTCCATGTTTTCGAGAAATTCGCAGAGTGGAAATGTCACCTCTGGATCTTATATATTGTCCACCACTTCAAACTTTGCTACAGCTGCAAAGCCACAAACTTTACTGGAGCTTGGACAGAAAAACCCCCAAGACCCGATGGTGCAAAAGAGGCTCCGTCTGGAGCGTTATTTGTCATTTGCTAGTCTCACAAGCCATCGTTCCGCTGTTTTGCGTCGCATCAATGAGCTCGCCGAAGATGGTCTTACCAGTGCGTTCAGATGGACTCTATCAATTTTGCAACAGCACACATCTGCTCCTTCTATGGAAAATGATGATTCGCTGATTCTGATGCATTTATTCTGTACTTTTATGGACGAGAACCTCCCATCAGAGAGATACTATGACTCGCAGCCATTCTCTGCTAGGCACTTTGTTGCATTGGAAGACAACCCGAGCATGCGTCCCGGGGCGATTCAAATCCGACAGATCCAACGACAGCCACCTCATTTTAGGTTCATTGCCGGAGAGAAGGAGTATGAAATCCAGCAAGGAGTTCACAGCATGTTCCACGCAATCGTCTACATGGTAGAGTACGTCCATAGACATTCCAATGGATTCCTTGGAGTAGGGAACCTCGCCAGTCCGGCGTTTGATCTAATCGATATCTTGAACTCGGTACAATAAAAGATGCTACATTGTGGCTATGTATATTGGCTGTATCGGATTATGGTCGAAATGTTGTTGATGTGAGTTGCTCTTGCTTAGTTTGTAACATTGATTAATTAGTCAAAACGGCAGTTGCTGTAGAAGGTGAATCCAGCACAGATGGAACACCTCTTGATGTAATTGGAACGGAAACGCTCGAATCAGCATCACTCTGGAGCTCTAGCAATATTTCGGCTGCCTCTACAAGTAAACTACTGGCAGGTCTTGCATCATTGGAAAATGGGTTGGGGTTTTTGACGGTGAAAATTGATCGATCGAATGGCTTCAATGTCTCGCTGTTGAATTCCAGTTGATGAAATGTAAGCGGTTTTGCTCCACTCTTCCGTCCCCTCCTGCAAGGCTTACGGGGAGACGCTGCAATAGTGTCACTGCTTGTTGGCGATGCCATTTTTGTTTTAATGCACACCAGCCGACTAGAAGGCATGGCGGGCTGATTCGTATCTGGTACAGGAGGCATCCGCTTGTCGGCGACAAAGGTAAAAACCCTTTCCCCCGTCCTGTCAGTTTTAGGCTTCTGACTCCGCTTGTTCCGCGTTCCATGATCAATGCATTCGCCGTTCAAGTAAATGCGATTCCTCTTCCTTGCCGAACCTTCCTCAGCCTCTGCCCCTGATTCCGCCATTGTGGCTGTCTCTGCTTCGGTACAGCAGACCGGGCTGCTTCCCTTTTCCGTGTCGACTTCTGCACCGGGTACAGGTGCTGTCCTTGGCCTCCAGTGTTGTAGTTTAGGCTGTCCAGCTGCTTGCCGAGTTATCGGCTCAACCATGATTGTCCACATCCGGGGCGTTGGAATCGGAAAGTTAAACATGCAGCTTTCCATTTTCGCTGGGCTCTCTCCCGTGCTCGCACTCCTTCGTCGCTCTGTGACTGCGTCGCTGGAGTCGTTGATATCCGTGTGTCCATCGGACCCGTTCGGGAAATGACCCGAAACGCGCAAATCTTCTGTACTTGTGTAAAGTTCGTCACTGCTTTGAAGGATTAAACGTTCATTCCTCATTCCATCCATGTTCGCCAAAGCCAGCTTCTTTGGGCAACCTTCGCTCATATTGGCTTCCTATACTTTACCAAATAGCGTAAGTCGACTTTGTAATTTGGGCAATTTCCTTGTTCCATCTGATGGGGTCCAACTGCACTTGCCTATTCCAGCATCTCAACCCAACTGCTTCCATATCGGGAAAATTACAGTTGCGAATCAGTCCTATTTTGGCACCCTAATCAGCAAGCATATTTTCTCCGTGTGTCTGCTTTCGATGAGCTAATTCACAGCCACTGAGGAAAATATGGATTTGATATGGCCAATCTCTGCCATTGTCAGCATTCTGCTAGTAGTTGTTATGGTTTGGGCAATGCGGGCCATTGTGCATTGGTGTAGGCGCGGTAATCGTGCAACTCAAAGTCGCAAGTCTGGACAACGCATCCACATCCGATTATGCAGTATCGCAAGCATATCAGTAATATTGAGTATTAGTCTAACCGGCATGCTAGGCAATACGATTAACAAAGTCGTCTAGATTGGGGATTTGTAAACCGCCCTACAAGAACAAGCTACTCATACTCCTGCAAGAAGAAAAGGTCCAATTGTAATTCATCTCGTGGCGTAAGGACAAACCAAGTAGTTATATAAATAATCATTGTGAGAGTGTGTGTATAGCGGATCAAAACTTTCCAACCTTACATATGCTGGATTGGCTTGAAATGTCTAGTGGAAGCTTGTCATTTCTAACACCCTGGCCCAGTTGAGAGGGATGACCATGGACGAAAAAGAAATTCAGGCTTTTGACGAGCTGGCAAAGCTCTCCATTTCTGACGATTCACTCGGCACCGCTGGCGCGGCAAGTAGTCTGGACAAGGAAAACATTAACGTTGTCTTTATTGGACATGTCGATGCAGGGAAGTCTACTCTGGGCGGCCAGCTGTTGTACTTGACCGGAATGGTCGATAAACGAACACTTGAAAAGTTTGAAAAAGAGTCTAAAGAGTTGAATCGTGAATCTTGGTATCTCTCCTGGGCGCTCGATACCAGCGAGGAGGAGCGTCACAAGGGAATCACAGTCGAGTGCGGCCGTGCACACTTTGAGACTGACAAGCGTCGCTTCACCATTCTCGATGCGCCTGGGCACAAAAACTTTGTTCCAAGCATGATTAGCGGTGCCGCCCAGTCTGATGTTGCCGTCTTGGTGATTTCCGCCCGGAAGGGTGAGTTCGAAACTGGCTTTGAGAAGGGAGGCCAGACACGGGAGCATGCTATGTTGGTCAAAACGCTTGGCGTCAAGAGGCTAATTGTTGTCATTAACAAAATGGATGAACCAAGCGTGGGCTGGGCCAAAGAGCGTTGGGACGAATGTATCGATAAACTGACGCCCTTCCTGAGACAGACTGGGTTTAATCTCAAAACTGAAGTAGAGTTTATTCCCATCTCCGGACTGAAGGGATACAATATAAAAGAACCCATTCCACAGGGAATGTGTCCATGGTACACTGGACCTACCCTGCTGGGTTTCCTTGATAGCATGCCTTCGATTGAGCGTCGTCTAGATGCCCCGCTTTTGATGCCCGTGTCTGGAAAGTACCGCGAAATGGGCACCATGGTAACCGGCAAGATTGAATCTGGCCAGGTCAAACGCGGACAAAATGTTCTTGTAATGCCGAATAGGCATCAGGCCGAGGTATTGGGGATCTATATTGAGGAGACTGAAGTAAAGTCTGCAAAGTCGGGTGACAATGTACGTCTTCGTCTAAAGGGAGTTGAGGAAGAGGATGTCGCAACCGGTTTTGTTGTCTGTGATCCTATCCGCCCTATAAAAGCTGCTACTACCTTCCAAGCCCAACTAGTCATTCTCCAAATCAAAAACATTATTGCTCCCGGCTTCAAAGCTGTTCTGCACATCCACACTTGTTCTGAGGAAATCACAATTGCCAGTCTTGAGTACACAATCGATCGCAAGACCCAAGAAAAGTCTTCGAAGAAGCCCATGTTTGTTAGACAAAATGAGTCAGTCGTGGCTACGATTGAATGCGGCGGTACGATCTGCTTAGAGGCCGCGTCGGATTGCGATCCTTTGGGTCGCTTTACTCTCCGAGATGAAGGGAGGACTATTGCGGTAGGCAAAGTCCTAAAGGTCTACGCCACAGATGAGACCAATGCCTCTTAAACCTGATAACGGTGGGTTAGTATATAACGGG
>MTSL01000033.1:0-15691 GCA_002794465.1 Paramicrosporidium saccamoebae | reverse complement strand
GAAACTTTTATCATCATTGTGTAATGGATTCCCAGATGCAGTCAGATTCTTTCGTCAAACTTTCCATATTATGCGTTGACTTCGTGCCAGCCGACTCTTAATCAAGAAATCACGCACCATTGCCGTGTCGGCCGACTTTTTGAATTCGGAATTAATGCTCCATTACTAAAGCATTGCCGCAGTGAGTCTCAGCCCTCCTTCATGTCGAACGTGAACACTGTATTGATCTTACTACATCTGCTTAAAGCTGTTGGTACGCAAAACTTTTTGCTATTAATCTGCATTGTAGTGGGTTCATCTGTGCCGTTCGTTGTACCGACCACGATTCCTAGAAAATGGCTGTGGCGATTCTCATAGTTCTTGCCATCCATGTTTGCCATATACCGGGTCCAAAACTGAGAATCTACGTAGCATGGATCTGGTTATTTCTTTTTACTGATGCTCCCCACTTTCGAAATACTACAAAAGCCCCGACTGCATTATTAATTTATCGCCCTTGTGTATCGTGCTTATATGCGCACACCTGATTAGATCAAGTAACTGATCTTGGTTTAAGGAAACTTTTTAAAACATCGGCACTCTCTTTCCCAAGTTACACCATGAATGCAAAATAATACCTGCTCAGGGCTTGCTAAGGTTTCTTGGACTGTATCGCTGTCATTGTTGCAGTAGCATTTACCAAAGATTTCAGTAGTAAGCCGATAAACATTATCCTGGTAACCGTGCTACTCGCATCGATCGCGGCGTATTGACACAAAGACCCATACATAAGATATCATTAACGCATTATATGTGGCTTCGTGCCGATACGCCGTGATCGATACGAGTAGCACATCTAAAAAATTATGAGGAAACGCCGAGACTTTGCCAACTACAGCGGAAGCTGCATTGTCGCACCTTGCAAGCACGACTAAAGTCGAATTCATCCCCAACATTCATTAGTCGCCCGCAAACAGCCGAATCCTATGCCCTTCCCTTCCTCAAACTGTCTTGCAGACACAGACCGGCACAATGAGATCGGGTAAGAGCAGAAGTATGTTAAAAGCCTGAACGGATCTTGGGAGTCGTCACATACAACGTGTCCCGGTACTTGGGTTATGAGGCCATCTGCAAACCTAACAAACTCCTCGGGAGTTCCACATAGCAGTTCGCTATAAAATACGCTGTGCAGGTTTTTGGATATTAAAGAGTTCCATACCTGCTCTAACCTTTGCTCAAGCTCCTCGGTGGATACCATGCCTCTTATAAATTTCTCATATACAGATAGGCAATAGTAGGACTCGCAAAGCTCAGAATGATCCTCCGGCATCAA
Source organism: Paramicrosporidium saccamoebae (assembly GCA_002794465.1). Classification (NCBI taxonomy): domain Eukaryota; kingdom Fungi; phylum Rozellomycota; genus Paramicrosporidium; species Paramicrosporidium saccamoebae. The sequence continues at coordinate 14,379 of MTSL01000033.1, read as the reverse complement.
GTTAGAGATACGGCAGAATATCTTGGCACGTGATCCTGTGACCAAAAGATGACGGGGTATGTGTCCGTTCATCGCTCTCATTTCCAAAAAGGCTAATTGAGGTAAGTGAGGTGGTTCAACAATGATGGGATGGAGCTTCTCGGTTATAAACGCCTTGTGTTCATCCAATCTGTTAGCAAGCATCGGCAAGAATCCTTTATCGAGAGTTTCTGCGGGAGATAGCCAGTCCTGAATTCCTGCCAGTTATCGTGGCCGATGACCGAAAAGATTTCGATGTACTGGAACAGTTGGAATATATCATTACCACAACGCGCAATAGCATCAATCCTTGCGGGTAACGGAACATTACCGTTAAAGGCATCCGAGACTTGAGCTTCGACTCGGGTCTTGGCTTAGTCGAGGGGTTCGTGCTAGCTAACCCCAGCGAATTTTGAGGCCATTGATGATAGGATGACTGCGATTATCCCCCATCGATGAGATGTGCTGATTGGTAGATCTTGGATCTTTGTCCCGAATAGGCCAGACCCTAGTAGCGTCGGCGATAACATAAAGCGAGGTATAGAGCTGCCCGTTCGTGATCGGTGTTCCGGCGCCTGATAGCTATCCCACGATACCTATCTGTCATTGAGAATAGATGTTTATAAAGATGCTACGTCCTTTAATACATTTAACTTCCAATTAACACGACACTTTAATAAACCAAAGTTCTGCCTACACGCTCGTATCAGGTGATGGGCGAGAATTTGCGACGGAATCTTCTGTCAAGTCCTGCAATGCCGATCTGTTAATCGCCTATAGCCATTTTCTCGGTTAGCAAGTGGGCGGTTGTGTGATGGATCAGCTGACTGGGGAAAAATACTGATCAATATGCAGCACTACAAAAGAGACTCTCCAAATAGCCAAGAGCTCTTGCCTACGAGTGCGCCTCAGGGTGCTTGTCCCACGACAATATCCAAAAACCCTACAAATTCCTCGGGAGTCTTGGTCACCAATTTGTTGTAAAGCGTGAAATACAAAGACTGGGTGGCAAATAATTTCCAAGCATGTTGCAGTCCTCGGTCAAGCTTTTCAGAGGGAACCATCCTATCTCTTGTAAGCTTTTCATAAACGGACAGGCAATAGTATGTTTGGCAGAATTCGGGACAACCTTCTGGCTGCAAATTAGCAACCTGAAAAAACACCCTGGCGAGTGACCCCGATGTTAAAAGATGGTCGGGTATAAGCTTATTCATGCTTCTCATCTTTGAAAACGTGAGCCCTGTCCAAGAAACAGGCTTAGAAGGGGGGAGAAGTTTCCTATTAATCAGCGCCTTGCACTCTGCGATTTTCCCGTCATATATCATGACGAACCCATCGTGGATATTGTATAGGGGAATGTTCTTTTCCTGAAATTTGCGCCAGTCACCATAGCCGGTAGCCAGAAAGACGTGGATAAGCTGAAACAGTTCTGCCAACTCGTCGTCAAAGGGCAACATGGCTTCAATTCTTTTTGATAGTGGGATACTATTATCAAACGCATTGGGATACCGAGACTCAACCTTGGCTTTGGCTCGACGAAGAGTGGGTATTATGGGAGCTCGGCCTGCCTTCACCATGCTCGACTCGGGTGACCCCCGGTAAGACTCGTAATTCTATTTATATCCGCACCGCATATACGCCGATCGCCCTAACCAACCCGACAGCGCTGCCGAGGTGAGTAATTTATTGACACACCATTATACTAATAGTAAAAACCCTTTACTGGAATCTTTGGTCCGTAACGCCGCGTAGTGTGGTGTCGCAGGAGCCTACTATCACCACGGAGCAGGTGGGATGCCATTAAATAAGTTTCTCCGCCGATATACCATTGCTTTCAAGCTATCATGAGCCGATTAAGCCGCACCGCCAAGGGATTAGCAGGCGCAAATAGAGCGTTTTATTTGTGTCCTCAAAGGGGACTAACCACTATTGGTGTGTGTATATAATCTGATGTGTCATTCTGAGCACATCACAACGCGCATAAGCAATGTACCTCATAATGCCACGCTTGCGTTATCTTCCATTGCCATCTTTTAGATGGCCATTCTAGTCGGTTCAGCAAAAGGACGCGGACTAGAGCGGAGGTCTACCTGTTTTGTGGTGCCGCACATCTTATGGGCAATTCTTAAATTCCGCGCGGTTCGCCATACTGAAATTCACAGATGGCAAACTTTTGGCAAGCTCTAAACACATAAGGAAGGCCCTTTACCGGAAAACGAAAATAGCTACCGCTGGGAAAAGAGTCTTGTCGGAGGTTTGGGGAGTATTCTGTTGCTTTATCGTTTCGATATTATTCTCGAATCAAATCGCTCTAATTTATGTGATCATTGGGTGGGTGTACCCTATAATCCGAGTGATAGTCGAGAATGATTACGGTGGCTGTAGCAGTGAGGTCCAGTGGGGGAATCCTCTTTGCAGAAATACACGAAATAGAGCGCGAGATTCCACGCCATCAAACTTTTGATCTGTATCGAACGATTCTGTCGAGATGCGTGCAAATGACAGCATAATAAATAAGCGACATGATTATGACGTTGTTCGGTCGTGTAATAATGGTGTTGTGTAGTAAGGATGCTACTGCCGCGTAGTGGGGAAAATGCCACGACCAGGCCAGTTAGGAAGAGAACGCGTTTACTGCTAATCAGATGCACGAGTCTCGTGCCGTCCTGTTAGCTCTTTTAATAAAGTGTGGTGCATTATCGTGTCATTCGCCCTTCTTGATTGGGTAATTTATGCGTTAGCTTCGTGCCAGCCGACCTTTTGAATTAGTAGGAATCCATGTCCCATTACTAAAGCGCTGTTACAGTGGGCCTCAGCCTTGATGTCGAGCGTAAATATCGTACTAATCTCGCTCCACTTGCTTAAAGTCATTGGTACGCAAATCTCCCGTTATTGACTGATATTGTAGGGAGTTCATTTGTACCATCCATTGGGCCGTCCACGGTTTTTAGCAAGATGGTCGTAGCAATTATTGAAGTTTTCGCCATCCATATACGCCAAGTAATGGGTCCAAAATTTAGGATTCATGTGGCATGGATTTGGGTATCGCTTTTCCTAGGCGCACCGCACTTCCGAGATACTACAAAGACGCTAACCGCGTTGTTGACTTTCTCGTCCTTGTGGATCGTGTTTACATGTACACATTTGATTAGATCAAGCAATCAGTCTTTAATCAAGAAGACCTTTCAGAGTACTAGCACTCTCTTTCCCAGGTTACACCCTGAATGCAAAATAATACCTGTCCGACGCGAAAGGCTTGCTAAAGTGTTCCTGGACTGTATTGCCGCCATCATTGTAGGTGCATTGGCCAAAGATTTGAATAGTGAGCTGATAGTCACTATACTGATATAGCCGTGCTACTCGCATCGATCGCGGCGTATCGACACAAAGACCCATGCATAAGCCTTTATCAACTTGCTACATGTGGCTTCATGCCGATACACCGTGATCGATGCGAGTAGTATATCTAAGAGACCAAGGGAGACACTGAGGTTTTGCCAACTACAGCGGAAGCTGCATTGTCACATCTTGCAAGCACGCCCAAAGTCGAATTCGTCCCTAACCGCTCACTCAAATACACAATGATTAAAGACTGGCTCCTGTGCCGATTTGTCCAGCGATTCACCTGGCTGGTTTAACGACCGTGGTCCGAGGGGAAAATTGTGAGTGCACTACCTTCTATCAATGATCCAGCTTAGCCCACCATGACATGGCGAACATGACCCACCCAACGGCAACGTAACGATAAATCATCACCATGATGGACAGCGGCTTCAATTCCCGTGGATAATGGGACGCCACCACTAAAGACGCTGGGTGCTCGTGTTGGTCAACTCTAGCAAATTTCCGGGCTATTTATAGAGTGACTGCAGTCATCGCCATCGATGAGATGCACTGATTGACAAATCTTGGATCACTGTCGCCGGATAGGCCAGGCTCTAGTGGCATTGATAAGAGCACATGTAAAGCGGGGTATAAGTGTCACGTAGTGGAGATCACCGCGACCCAAGTCGTACGGAAGCCCGTTCGCTGTTGATCCAATAACTTTTTCATAGTCTCACAAATAACGTAACAATCATAAAATACCCGGCTAATCGACCCACTCTATCACGCAATGTCTTCTCCAGACCATGACATTATTCTCAAATACCCAACTAATCAATCCTCTACATTACAGGTTTATTGAAGAGCCTATAAAACGACTTGAGCGATGATAAGAGTCACCCTCTACTTCAATTACAGTCTTGAAAATGGCGTTCCAGCTCATCAGAAATCACTTTATCCAAGTCGTGGACAATGTCACCTATTTCGCAGATTTGGATTTCGTGTTTGCTTAGTGCGCCGCATTAGCCACCTATTTACAATTTATCCCATCTTAAACTGTCTAATTTATTTGGATTGGTTTTTCCCCACTTGCTCGCCATACATTTCTCGGAGTGATTCTCTAAAGGCCCGAATTTCATGATCCCGCCCAGTATACTTGACGGGCCAATCCGTCATCACTTGGTAGTCGCCATCTCGGTATTCCATGGCATCGGTGCGCCTGTAGAACGGAAAGGCGGTAAGCAACGTATACTTTAATAGAGTAAACAAGTCTTCTGTCTCGGCAATAGTGAGGCCCCTTGGGAAATTCTTTTTGAAAATTTTCAGGACTACCATTGCGGAAGTTAGCATCTTTTGGAGCCTTTTAGAGATGCGTTTTCCCGAAATAGCATTCAAAGCAGCCTCCAGCTTTTTCAAATCCTTAAGAGGGAGGCCTTTAAAGGGGATTGAACTGAGAATAAGGTCGGCCTTGATGTATTCTGGAATTCCATTCAGTTCGCTTTGAATATGCTTAAGGCCAGAAACGCTCGCATAGACAACCTTCAGACTGTCGTCTCCTCCGGCAATAAGCTCCTTCAAAAACGGCGTATACTTGTTAGTAATTTCCTTGCTGGGCACAACTACTTTTGGGAGCGGTGGGAGCGCCTGGGAACTCAAAGGAGCAAAGCTAGAATTGTCCGTGTATACGATAAACCCACCGGCATCTCTTTCATCGACCGTCTTACGACGCTTTCTGGGCGGTGAACGAGCATCAACTGAGGAGGAGGAGGAAGAGAGGAGAAGGGATGAGACGTCGTAAGAGGGAGAAGGGGAACGAGAGCGAGAGCGAGAGGGGGATTGAGAGTGAGAGGAGACAGAGTTGCTTGAGCTCCCACAAAAGGCCCCAGACGCGTACAACTTTCCCAGGCGGGCTAGGCTAAGCTCAAGCTCCATCGAATCAAACCCACTAGAGGCCTTCTCTGATTCTTCTTTACCAGGAAGCTTTTTGATTTTTTTCGAGGTAGAGGCGGCATAAGTCATACAGAACGACAGGAAGAACAATAGTGTCGACTTCATCTCGTACAGCGATACCCTGGCTAACCACCCTAATTAATTATGCAGATGGTCCAGGGATACCCGTTCTATTGTGCCTTATACTCCACCCACTACACACTACACATTACACGATATAAACCGGATCAAAGTTTTATGGATAAATTATTATTTGGAGGCCTCCATTTCCTTGGCGATCGCAGTGGCTTTACGCGCGGCATCCTCAATATCACCAACCATGTAGAATGCGGCCTCTGGTAGATTATCATGCTTGCCCTCCAATACTTCTTTGAAGCTGCGGATCGTGTCAGATAACTTTACTAGACGCCCTTCAAAGCCGGTAAACACTTGGGCCACGGCAAAGGGTTGAGAGAGGAACTTTTGGACCTTGCGGGCACGCTCAACAGTGAGCTTATCTTCTTCAGACAACTCGTCCATTCCCAGAATGGCAATAATGTCTTGCAACGATTTGTAGTCCTGCAGTAGCTTTTGTACTCCAGTGGCGACATTGTAATGCTCCTCGCCCACAATGCGGGGATCCAACATGCGGGACTTGCTGTCCAGCGGATCTACCGCAGGATAGATGGCCAACTCGGAGATTGCACGGGAAAGCACAGTGGTGGCGTCGAGATGGGCAAAGGTGGTGGCCGGGGCTGGATCAGTAAGATCGTCAGCCGGGACATAAATAGCCTGCACCGAAGTGATGGAGCCTTTTTTGGTGGTTGTGATGCGCTCCTGCATAGCACCCATGTCCGTTGCCAAAGTCGGCTGATATCCGACCGCAGAAGGAATACGTCCGAGCAGAGCAGACACCTCCGAACCGGCCTGTGTGAAGCGGAAAATGTTGTCAATGAACAGCAGCACATCCTGGCCCTCGTCGTCGCGGAAATATTCAGCAACTGTCAAGCCTGTCAACGCCACACGAGCGCGTGCACCAGGCGGCTCGTTCATTTGTCCAAACACAAGCGCCGCCTTGGATTCGCCATCCAACCGGATGACATTTGTGGCCATCATTTCATGATACAGATCATTTCCCTCGCGGGTTCGCTCTCCAACTCCCGCAAAGACCGAGTATCCACCGTGCGCCTTGGCAACATTGTTGATTAGTTCCTGAATAAAGACCGTCTTGCCTACACCGGCTCCGCCGAAAAGTCCAATCTTTCCTCCACGTGCATATGGGGCCAACATATCCACCACCTTGATTCCCGTCTCCAACACCTCAGGCGCCGTCGATTGGTCTACAAAGAGAGGCGGATCGGCGTGAATAGGAGCCAGCTTTGTCGCCTTGATGGGTCCACGCTCGTCCACAGGTTCTCCAATGGCGTTCATAATGCGTCCCAGGGTTCCAGGACCCACAGGCACACAAATCGGACTGCCCGTATCCACCACTTCCTGTCCTCGCACTAATCCTTCAGTTCCGTCCATAGCAATGGTGCGCACAGTATTCTCTCCCAAGTGTTGGGACACTTCCAACACCAATCGGCCCCCCGAATGGTTCTTTACCTCCAACGCATTTAGAATAAGGGGAAGCTCGCCCTGCTCAAATTGCACATCCACAACTGCTCCGATAACCGACTTTACTGTTCCGCTCCGCGGTGTCTCTGTAGCGGTCGCGCTGAATAGCCTCAGAAGCGCAGCTTGACGGCTTGCAACATGCTGCACTTTGCAAGCGGCACTTGGTTTCCAGACGCGTGCGAACATTGAATTCTGGGCCGAGGCGGAGAAGAAAGAATTCAGGAGCAAATTGCGCTCTACGTGACCGGGGTCATCGGAGTCGAAATTAATGCGGTGCGTAAGCCATTTCGCAAGTTTACTTTCCACAGAGGTCACTTCTAGGCGACTGCAGCCCTTTGCCAACAAAGCACTTAGGCAAGCCGCCCCAGGGAAATTGCGGTCGTTTGCTACCGACACCACCTCCAAGCGACTGCGCCTCTCATTTGTCAGTCCATATCAGGTTCACCATTGAATAACCGGCGCTCATAACTAGGCATTGATGAAGGACATTGACGTGGAGCAAGTCAATTTGTCCACCACCGAGGGCGACCTTGGTGTGCTGGCTGGCCATGTTCCCTCCATCCTTCAGCTCAAACCCGGCTTGATTGACATTTTTGAAGGTCCGGTGTCGTCTCCCACTACCGTCAAAAAGTCTTTTTTTGTGAGTGGTGGCTTTGCGCTGATCAATCCCGACAGCAGCATGGAAATTAGCGCCATGGAGGCCATTCCTGTCGACCAGTTGGATCCCAATGCAGTTTCAGAGGGACTGACTCAAGCCCAAAAACGAATGGCAACCTCTCCCACAGACGAGTCTGAAAAGGCAGAAATCCAAATTCACCATGAAGTTTACCAGGCCATGAGCACGGCAATTAGCAAAAGTGCAACCAAGTAAGTGTAGGAACATATATCACATGGTTCAAATAAATGAGTCGGTCCATAAAGTGAATTGCTATAGAAATGAGTGGATATAAAAGTCGATCCATGAGTTGATATAAAAGTCGATCCATAAGTTGAACTATGAGTGAGTCGATCCATAAATTCGTACTACTCTCCACAGTACCCGTATTTTCGTTCGCACCTTCATAATACACACATACAACACAATACATGCATACAATACTTGAATAAATTATTTCAACTTTACGATTATTTCAACCTCATGATTATCCCAACTTTACGATGATCACAACTTCATGATTATTCCCCCCCCCCAGGCCATGCGGTTAAAGAGACTTGACAATGACACGACGGTCAAGATCAACACGACATCCCGAGGCAGTAAAGAAGCGACTGGAGAGGAAAGGCTTGATATCATACACATTTAGCTCTTTGGCCCGCGCTTCAAAATCGGGCATGTCAATTTCAATTTCGCCAGGAAGCTCATCAGAGTAGCGGACAGACAGCAACTTAATACGCTCATTGACAAGTTCCTGGAGGGCAAACAGTAACAGCTCGCCGTGTTCCTTGCGATGGGTAATGTATTTGCCAAAGGCACGACGCAGATGGGTCATGACAGAGTATTTCTGGGACTGAATGAAGCTGGACAGCATTACCCGGATGGCAAGATCAATGTCGTCGCTGCGCACATGATCCCGCAGATGCATACGCGCATGTGCCTCAGACATACGCACCAAAGACTCAATGTGACGCACAGTGATGGGGATCGAACCCGTGGCCAGCGATTCACGGCGGAGATCTGCATACAACCGCGCAATCTTGTCCACATCCATCTGACTGAGCTCAGGACGGATACGCGACTTGGCATACAGCAAATACTTTTTAAGCAGCGGCTGCGGCAAAGGCTCCACCGTCTGGATCAGTGTGTCGGCCTGGAGAGTGTCTGCCAGTATAGTGTCCGCTTCTGGATGGCTGCGAATGTGACTGCCCACCACAAAACGCGCCAATCTCTCGTCAATAGTTGCATCCACCGTGTCTCTCACTACGCACAGAATGTCAAAACGAGACAAAATGGGCTCTGTCAGATGGACATTTTGCGAAAAGGGAAGGGCCGAGTTATATCTTCCGCGAGTGGGATTGGCTGCCGCAATGATGGAACAACGCGCCTGAAGAGAGGTGACAATGCCTGCTTTGCTGATGGAAATGCTTTGCTGCTCCATGGCCTCGTGGATGCTGGTGCGATCCGAGTCGTTCATCTTGTCAAACTCGTCAATAAGACATACTCCCTTATCTGCCAATACCAGTGCACCTCCTTCCAGTGTCCATTCCCGGGTAAGGGGATCCTTGCGCACGCTGGCCGTCAGACCCACCGCCGAGGCGCCTTGGCCAGTAGTGTACACTGCCCGATGTGCCGTCTTTTCTACATACTTTAGGAACTGACTCTTTGCCGTTCCTGGATCACCCAGGAGGAGCACATTAATATCTCCACGAATCACATGTTTTCCCTGGGCATTCTTGGCTTGTCCGCCAAACAGAGCCAGAGCAATGGCCGTCTTAATGTCCTGATGACCATAAATGGAAGGAGCGATGCTGCGGATGATACGAAGGCCAATGTGAGGATCCTCGGCCAATCGGCGAATCTCGCGCTGATCCTCTTCAGTCAAGCGGAACTCGGCAAACTGATCCGCGCGCTTCCCAATCCAATTGGCCTCAATGACAGTGGAAAAGACGGGAAAGCCATTCTTGCTGTTGAGCATGTAGGAAAAGTTGTTTCGGTAGATTCCCGTAACCTCAACTAGTTCTCCGGGTCGGGCACAGTCAATAAGATCCCACAGCAAAATGACTTCTTTGTGACGAGGCAGACGGCCAGCTGGCACTGATCCAGGACTCTCCTGCAGGGTCAATTTCTGATAGTTCCGATAGACTGTCTGTGCCGCATTAATAGTAAACGGCCCACGTGCTTCACATTCAGAACAGGCGCTGATGCGAATCTCCTGATTCAAGTCTTGTACATATGGTCCCAGAATGGCTCCGCACTTTCCACAGTCATATTTGACGAGCTTCAGTTGTGGAAAGACGCCGCTGCGGCGAGTGACTACCCCCGACACCTTTATCATAGTGCCCAAATGATTATAGCGCAGATCACGCAGACTGTCGAGGGTGGGAAAGTCAGTGATCCGTACATGAATTTCGCTCTTAATCTTGTCATATTCCTCAAAGAGTCGCAATACAATTCGCATCGTGGCTTCGTCGAAAATGGCCAAGGTGGCAAGTGGAACATTGGCCAGCAGTTTGGCCAAAAAGGCATTCGTCTCCACCAAATGCAAATAACTCACCTCCAAACTCTCAGAGTTGGCTGCGCACATGGCTCGGATACGCGAGTTGTACACTGATTGGCCCACTTCGTCGGTAAAGGTCGTCAGGAAGCGCTGATAATCGCGGGCAATGCGTCGGCGGAATTTTGCCTCGCTGACAATCTCTGTCAGTGTATAACCCGCCGTCTCCAACTCTGTCAGTGTCGCATCCTCCAATCGCAGATCCGTCATGACGGGGGGCGCAGTACGGTGCATTCCCAAAGCGCTGTCCAGTCCCTCCCAGTCGCAGTAATCCGGATAAGAGATTTCAGAGGCAGTTGCAAGCGGCGGCACTACATAATTGTAAATGATCGGATTGGGAGTGGAAGTGGGCAATTCATTCGTGGCCCTACAGCATGAATTATATCTGGAAAATACGGCATTTCAGCAGTCGTCGCCATCTCCTCCTCATCGGAGAGGGGCGGGGGGAGACTGTCTTCGTTAAAGTCGCTCGGTTGGTCTCCACTCGCATACAGTTCCCCTCCCCGTGGGTCTGTCAAGTCTTCCTCCTCCACCTCGTCACTCTCATACAAGTCCCCACTGCCACGGGGGAACAAATCCTGGGAGGGCTCTGGGGGAGCATCCGAGTCGCTATCAATCGCATTTCCACGCTTGCGACCACTCTACTCCATAATAAACACCCAGCACCACCTCGTTTACCATTTCACTCACTCGTCAGGGTTTAAGGATTGCCGCCAAAATTTATCTCTTTTTTATTGGAAATTGTCAAAAACAGGGGCCGCTCCGAGAATCGAACTCGGGACCTCTCGCACCCGAAGCGAGAATTATACCACTAAACCAAGCGGCCGTTACTGACCGGTCGCACTCGTAATTACACCTCATAAAACGGCTACTTTGGTTAAACAAAACTACTTTACCGCGAACATGACCGTCGCGGCCGAATGCTCAATTATTGTGGGAGGCAATAACATTAATGTCGAGGTGAGCGAGCTTCGTCGAATTTTGGAAACTGGCAATGAAACGGCGCGCATTTCAGCCATGAAGAGTGCCGTCTCCCTCCTCTCCTCAGGTCATGCGGGAATGGGACCCGCCCTCCTCATGACCATTATCCGCTTTGTCTTGCCCAACCAGAAAAACAAGCTGCTCAAAAAGCTGGTCCTGCTCTTTGTAGAACTGGTGCCCAAGCTGGACAATGAGGGAAGACTGTTGAGCGAAATGATTCTCCTCTGCAATGCCCTCCGAAACGACCTGCAACATCCCAACGAATATGTCCGCGGTGTGACTCTGCGTTTCCTCACCCGCATCCGAGAAGCAGAAATTCTTGAGCCTCTCCTCCCCTCCGTCCGTGCGTGTCTGGAGCACCGTCACGCCTATGTGCGTCGTAATGCCATCTTTGCCATTCTGAGCATTTACCAAACCAACGATTTCCTTATCCCCGACGCTCCCGAAGTCGTGCAGGCATTAATGTCTACCGAAACTGATGCTGCCTGTCAACGAAACGCCTTTATCATGCTGAGCCACACTGATCCGGCCCGGGCTGCGCAATTCTTTGACACGCTCAATGACCAAATCTGCACTCTGGATCCCCTCCTGCAACTCGCCATCATTGAATTCATCCGTGCCGATTCAGCCCGTTTCCAGGAAAACGTTGCAAGAAACGTCAAGAGCATTGTCAATTTGCTTGAATCAAATTCCACAGTGGTCCAATTTGAGGCAGCCACAGCCCTAATGCAACTCTCCAACTCTCCCGTGGCTATTCGCGCCGTGGCCAATTGTTACATTGAACTTGCCGTCAAGGAGACTGACAACAATGCCAAATTGATGGTGTTGGACCGATTCAAAATACTCCAGCAGAGCCAAGGGAGCGTCGTCAATGAAATGATTCTCGACGTTCTTCGTGTTCTGGGCGCCTCTGACTTGGCGGTCAAGCAAAGGGCGTTGGAAATTCTCATGTCCGGAGTCACAGCTCGCCATGCTTCCGATTTAGTGTCTTTTCTGGTCAAGGAACTTGGAAGGCTGTCAGACTATGATCGCGCCTCCGAATACAAGCAGACACTGTTGGCTGCCATTGATGTCTGTGCCTTCCGCTTCCCTCCCGTCAACTCTTTGGCAATTGATTGCTTTGTGGAACTGCTCAAAGACGCTGACGCTACGATTGTGCACGATGCCATCCGCTACGCTAAAGTCATTCTCGACCGGAATCCGCCTCTCCGCATCGCAAAGGTGGCTCAATTTCTCGACATTCTCGAAAACTCTACGACCAATGCCAACGCCGCCGCCGGACTGCTGTGGATTATTGGAGAATTCTCCAACAATTTCGACGAGGCTTTTGCAACCCTAACACGATGCATTGGTCAGCTCCCTATTGTAGAGGTGGAGGAAAAGGCCCGTCTTGTGGATGAATCTGATAATAGCCAATCAAAGACGACAAATTTGGCTACCCGGAAGCTGAATCCCGATGGTACTTATGCTACCGAAACGGCACTAACCACCGTGGCCAATGGTGGGAGATGTTCAGATGTGCCCATTCTGCGAGAATTCATTCTCGCTGGACAGTATGGGGTGGCTGTGGCCCTTGGCGCAACATTGACAAAGCTCGCATTGCAGTCCCAAGACGCAGCTCACAAGGCGCCCGTAATGCTCATCATCACCTCAGTTCTTCGGGCTGGACTCTCGCGGGTGGTAAAGTCCCAAATTGACAAGGACTCTTATGATCGATTATTGCTCTTTGTGCGGGTGTTAGCCAAGCCTACTCCGTCTCTGCAACAGGCATTTTCTTCCGATTGTCGCAGTGCTTTTGATGCACACCTCGACAAGAAGAGGGATGCGCCCATTTTGCACGCTGTGGCCAAGGTCGATGATTTGCTTGCCTTTCGCTTCTCCGCCCTTGAAAGGACCAGCAAAATTGCCATTCCCGAAGGATATTATGAAAAGGATCTTGGCTTGGCGGTGGAATCTGACGCTGCTGAATCCAAAATTGTTTCCGTGCTGTCCAAAGTTGTGCAGCTCACTGGATTCTCTGACGAAATCTATGCCGAGACCTATGTCACCATCAGTCACTCGGACATTATCCTGGACATTCTGCTGGTCAACCAGATGGAGGAAACTTTGCAAAATGTCACAATTGACTTGTCCACAAGCGGCGATTTAAAGGTGAATGAAAAGCCGGCTCCTATTAATCTTTCCCCACTGGGCTTTGCAGTTGCCAAGGCTGGCATCAAGGTCAGGTCCACCGACAATGGTCTGGTGTTTGGGTCAATTTCCTACGGAATCACCGATGTGCAGAGCATTATTCTGAATTCCATTCCCATTGACATTTGTGAATATGTCCGTCCCATGTCCGTTTCAGATTTGGAGTTTCGCTCAACCTGGACCACACTTGAATGGGAGAACAAAATCAATGTGCCAGCCATCAATTCTTTGTCTCTCCAACAAGTATTTACATCCATCCTGGATGGTTCCCACATGTCTTGTCTGACTCCTGGATTCGGCATCAGCGCCACTGGTGACTATCTTGCCGCCAACATGTATGCTCGCTCTACGTTTGGGGAGGAAATACTTGCCAATATTTGTCTCGAGAGGTCCCCGGCTGGTGTCGTTGGTCATTTGAGATTGCGAAGCAAGACCCAGGGCATTGCGGTTGCGCTTGGTGATCGTATAACTGAGATTGTTGGGAAAATTTCCCGCGATTCTATGCAGATTGATGCGAGCGAGTAGAGTGTGGATCGAGTTCTAATCATTGAGTGTTCATCATGATCTAGCGGCTTTAGTAAAGATGTCTTTATTGCGTAATTGATGTAATAGTGAGGCCGTAGTTGTAAAGCAGTATAATGCTTAGTTGATAGGCTGGGGTATCACAAAGACGATTCGCCCATGAGCGTGCGAGATTCTTTTGATTGGATTGGCGCGTGGCACATGGACGCGATGATTGGTGCACATTCCACACGTACATAGGGGGCGTGGACGATGTATGGCTACGCAATAATGAAGTTGACAGCGATTGCAATCTGCGTGTTGTGGATCTCTGTGAGTCTCTTTGAGACGGCCATGGGGGCTGAAGGTAAGCCCTCTGGGGAGCCATCAACGATCACTGTGCCACCACCGCCCCTTGGCAAGGGGACAGGACTATTATCTGAGAGTGAATCGCAGGGCTCAGAGGAGGAGTTGCTACCAACTGGTGATTTCCCGCCACCACCAGCCCCTGACAAGGGGACAGAACTACCAGCGGACTCTGAAGAACCAACTGGTGATCTTCCGCCACCACCGACCTCTGAAGAACCAACTGGCGATCTTCCGCCAC